>JAFNEN010001223.1:0-37500 GCA_019343175.1 Oedothorax gibbosus
AAACGTTCTTTCATGTTTAATACCCAAATCTGCTATTAAATAGTTCTCAAACTCTGAATGACAAAAATCTAACGCACAATCCGTGCGAATGCATTTAATTTTTGATCCCGTTTCCCTTTCTGTTTTTGCTAAATACTTTTTAAAGCACTCAAAAACTTCACTTTTTGATTTGACTAAGAAAACTTCGACTTTTCGAGAGTAGTCGTCAATTACAGAGAGAAATATTTACTTCTCCCCAAAGAACTTACTGGGGCGGGTCCCCACAAATCCATAAACACCCTGTTTAAGACATTATTTGATGAACGTTTATGTACATAGTCCTTTTTAAAAGATATTCTAGTAGATTTAGAAATTTTACACACTTCACAATTAACATTAGCACAATTAAGATTCTCTATTCCCTTTACACAATTATTCTACTCATACTTTCAATTAAGGGCATGTTAATGTGACAAAATCGTCGGTGTACTAATTCCGAATTTAAAGTTACTGCTGTAAAACCTTTAGTTTTATCTGGATATCCTCTTAGAACATTAAGCTTATTTACAAGAGGTGCAGTGCAAAAATATTGCTTATCTTTATCATATATAACCATTTTACTATTTCCAAATTCTCCATGATAACCAGCTACATCAATATTGGCTCCTCCATAGCCTCCTACATAGAATGCCGCGTATACTCGAGAAATAACATGAATTCACAGGCTGTCTCAAAAAGTACGCGCCATCTGTTGGTAGTCGGTCGCATATTTTACTAGGAATGTATTCGCGGTGAATGACGGATCCAACGGGCTATTTCGAATACTGTTCGGTCCGAGTACCATAATAAACAAATGAGTACTTTTTTTTATTTTATTTCTGCTTCCAAGCAATATTATTTACCAGAAAAAATAATAAAATACTATTTTAAATTTTAAAAAAATCCTTCTTCAACATGTTTGAATAGTGTAAAAACTGTTACAGAATACTACTGCCAAAAATCACAATTTTTAGAAATTTAAGATTAAAAAGCTAAAAACAGGAAACGCATTTTTTAAAAACATAATCGTGTAATGAGTTTCTTTGTTTTTTTAACTTTAAAAAAAAAATGCTATAGAACTATTCATTTAAAATCCCCGTATAAGAATTTTTTACTGGAGACTTCTTGATTGACCCATTCTTGAATACGCCGCACCCCTCTGGGCACCAGCTGTGCCCACTGCAAGAGAAAAGATCGACAGGATACAGTACAGGGCATCAAAAATCATCATTGGAGCTGTCTCATCAACGAATAACATCAAAGCTGAAAAGGAACGCGGCCTAACTCCTTTGGAAAACAGAAGAAAATTATCCACAATTAAATTCACAAATAACATACGGAGCCTACCTGAAAACCACATTTCCAATATAACTTTCAAAGCATGGAGCGAAAAAATCCAGGCTTAAAAGATCCTCAACCCTACAGCATGATCAGGAAAGATATCAACCTCCAGCATAAGTCACTTGAAATTCCGAAAGAACCTATTCATACTTTGCACCTTCACCCGCAGACAATCGTAAACCTAAACCTCCTACGACCCTGCACCAAAAAAGAACCGGTCTCGATAATTAAAGAAAAAGCCGACCATACCATCAATGAACTCACCACCAAAGCCCAAAATTTAGTATTAGCCTACACAGATGGCTCCTCCGATTCAAATCTTGATGGAGGAGGTGCAGGAGTTTTCTTAACGGGTCCAGGCGATGAAAATGAGTGTTACAAAATTCCTGTAGGGAAAATTGCCTCCAACTATAAATGCGAACTCGTTGCCATCAAGAGCGCGTTGGAGATTTTCCTGTCCAAAAGCATCCACAGATCCAGCGGCATTACCATCCTTTCTGATTAAAGATCTGCCCTGCAGGCCATTCAGAAGGGCAAGTGCCAAATCAGCCATGAAATAATCCTATCCATCAACAAAGTCATCGCAGCCAAGAAAACCTGCACGTTACAGTGGATACCAGCTCATGTTAACATCCTTGGAAATGAAAAAGCCGATGAGCTTGCCAAAGAATCAAGAGCTTGCCCCAATCATCTAACCTCATAACTCTCGTTGACGCCAATGCAGTTGCCAGCCGTAGACTTATCAAAAATAATTTTAAATATTCCATCCCTGCTCTAAATTGTAACCGTACAATATCTTCAATAATAGCCAGTCTACGAACAAAACATTTAAAAGGAATGAAAATCTCAACGGAAGGACAAAGAAGCTTCTCCACACACTGCCCAAACTATCCTGGTGTCCAACTGTCCCCGCAGCATATCTTTGGCTGCCCAGCAATTCAAGCCAGGCTCTTCAGGATTGGCTTTGAAGACCCAGAAATTTTAATTCTCTCCGAAGATGCAGAAGAAATAGCGAAATCTGTCTACGACAGCTTCGGATCGATCTAGTTTTTGCACACATCATGGACACGACAACAACAAACAACAACAACAACTGGAGACTAAAACACAAGTAATGAGAACCTTGTTCAGACGTTACATTATTTAAAAAAAATTAGCTTTGGCTTCTTAAAGACAAATTAACAAATACTATAACACTTATTAAAAATGCTTCGGGTTAAGAATAACAGTCCCTTAATAATAATACTATAATTTCGAACAACAACATTTTAAAATGAGATAGATCATTTAAATCTCAATTATAAAATGCATTTAAAGTATTAGAATTTATGCGAAAATAGATATTGAAAAGGCTTTTTTCAAAACTTATTAATTCAAAAACACATATTAGAAAACAGAATGCCCGAACCAAATTTAATATAAATCTAGATAGAACAAAAGTAAATATGTGTTTTAAACTATATATTAGGAGGGAAAAACAAAAAATAATAATTAATGCACTAAGAAAAGATTAAAGAATAAAAATATTTAGAATAGACGATAGATTTTCACCAAAAAAGAATAATTTTAAAAAATCCTCACCAAATATCTTCGACATTTCGTTGGAATTCCTATACGGAAACACCGTGTTCTTTCTTTGACTTATAGGATAGTATGATGCAAAAAACTAGCCATTATTTGCTGCATTTACAAAAGTTTACAAAAAAAATTATAAATTTCGAACTCTTGTAACCAAAATTTCTAATCACAATCTCAGCGAACTGGGTGTAAACAAACAACACGTCATCGAGCACATTGTTTGTCGCGCCATGGCGCCATCTATTGATCTCTTTCTCATGACTTCCAATTTTGATCGAGCTTGGACGGCATTATATGTAGGGGGCTATGGCTCCTCCAATTAAATTTTTCCTCATGTTAGGAGCATACATCACGTTTTTCAACCTTATAGCTACACTACCTCTTACGTCTTTAATTATGAACTTTACATCACCAACTCCAAGCACTTTGGACGTACTGCCTCTGTCCCCAACCAGCACATTTTGAGTAGTCACTCTCTTGAGATTGACGAACCAGTCTTGGTGACTGCAGAAATGGGATGTTGCTGCTGTATTCACAAGGAATTCTCCAAGGTTTTTGGTTATCGTTCGACGATGAAACTTCACTAAACCAAGCATCTTCCTTTTGTTGATTATTTTTCTTGAAGCACCTTTCTTCGGTGTGTCCAGCCTTGGAACAGTATGTACAGCTTGCTCTTGACGGCCCCATTCTTGACACTTCTTTACCGGCATCGTTCCCCTGTTGTCTTCTTGGTTGGTCCAGACCGGTTCCACTGCTTTCCTTCTTTTTCACTTGCCCCTTCTTTCTTCGAGACTTTGTTGGGTAGGCATCTCCTATCGGCACCTCTTCCAGCCCAGCATCTTTCTTCTTCAAGTCTATCCTTCCGGACTCCGTAATGAGCTGTACCGATATTTCCTTCACGGTGAACTCTTTATCTTCTAGACGATTCAAGAACTGTACGATGTTGTCGTAGTCAGGCGGAAGTCTTCTTATTAGTTGGAAACACATCAGTAAATCAGGAATGGTAAATCCAGCTTAATTGACTTGTAACTGCTTCTCTGTCACTCGTTTCACAAAGTTCACAAAGATTATGAAAAAATCTTTTTGTTTATTCTTCGAGACCACGTATCGTTGATTTACTTAAAACGTATTTTACTAAAAATGCCCCAAAGAGTAAAAAATATAACTCGACACTTGACGAGACAGAAAATGGAAATACACAACAAAATATACAGCTCTAAAGCGCAATGACTTTACAACAACGAGTCACTACAAATCGTAAAAAAACACATTTTGTTCATTTGTCCTACCTTACCACATAATTGGCGAGAAAATGAAAATTCCAAGTCACGGTCCTTTGTACAGTTCTGAAACGCGATAGCTTGCAATCAACCAGCAAAAAAAAAATCTTTACAAATACATTTTTCAAATTTGAAGCGTTTTTTCGATAAAAAGCGTGATGACCTTCAAACAAACAACCAGCTTAAAAAATCATTGAAAATAAAATGCATATTTTACTTATTTGGGCTGCTTTTAGCTTCCACACTACGTTTATAACGTAAAAAGTGGAAGGTTTTTATAATCGTTCAATCCGTCTGTCTGTCCATCCGTCACCCACTTTCACAGGGTACAAGTCTCGTAGACAAGTGGGATACGTCATTTTGAAGCAAAAAATCCGATTAGGCTACATTCCAAATTTCATTAAAACTTTAAATTAGAAGTTCATTTAAAATTTAAATAACTAAAAATTTTAACATAATTGAAATAACATGCAAATTCTATTTTAGCTTCCACGCTACGTTTATAACGTAAAAAGTGGAAGGTATTATAATCGTTCATTCCGTCTGTCTGTCTGTCCGCCTATCTGTCTGTCTGGCTGTCCGTCACCCACTTTCATAGCCCAAACTACAAATTCTACGGATAAGTGTGATACGTCAAAAAATTCAGCGCATCGAAATTAGAATACATTGAAAATTTCAGAAAAGAATTCGAATTCGAAGTACTTCAATTATTTAAAAAACTGCAACATTTAATGGTTATTTAAAAAGCATAGGAAGCCATTTTTATTAGAATTAAATCACCATTGCCATCGCAACAATCGCTCGAGAAAAATTTAATTCTTTTAGACAATAAATCAAAATAAATTTATTTTTGCGACATCGATCAGTTTGAAATGACGTCAAATATATTTCACTATGAGATTCTTTGTACGTTGATATGAAATGTTTTAATTCTATTTAAAAGCGATGAATATTACATATTTATTCTTTAAAATATAGATTAATTTTTGCTAACGATAAGTAATAATTATTGAACATTCGAAATAAAATTTAAATGAAACTAGCCAAATTTATTTATTCAATATTTTCACTGTTGCCATTTCGTTAAACGTACGAGAAACTTTATTTAAAATAAAAACTTTTGAAAGAATATTTACTTATGTGGTATAAATTCAGTTTGCATTGTTGTAATATCACAATAGAGTTCTTTTGATGGTTCATTATATATGTATGAGAAAAGATGCATAAAGAATTCTAACTTGACATAAAAAAAATATGCATGTTTCGCTTTTATTTTTAAAGCATCAATTGTACTAATTATGTATTTTTTTAACTGTAAATTAATTTAACAAACTATAAATAAGTGAATTTTCGAAGGAAATGTAAATGGGATATGGGATTGTTTCACGGAGGATCTGGCAATAACTCTGCGGTTTTGTTTTCATGTATCTCGAATTACTGTTGTTTTGGTATTCGGGAGTAAGTTTTCGAAAAGAATTTTTAGTTGTTATTTTTTTAAAATTCGAACTTCTTTCAATGCAAGTTTTCCTTGATAAATGATTGAACCAACCAACAGCACTGCAAGAAGTTGTAATTTTAAAAAATAACAACTAAAATAACTTATTCTTAGAAAACCCAATTTCGAATATCAACAAAAGTAATTTGAGAGACATGAAAACAAAACCACAGAGCCATTGCCAGATCCTCGTGAAACAAACCCCATTGGGGCGACACAAAAATATTTATTAAAAAGATTACATCATTATTCTTCGAACTTCAAACAAATTTAGCCAAGATAAAGTCTAATTATTAAATCTGAGGAAAGAAGGTTAATGAAATAGTTAATTTTGGCGTTTAAAAGTTTGAATTACAAAAAAGCTAAAGGCCCTGTTTATATTAGAATTAAATCACCATATTGCCATTGCAACAATCGCCCGAGAAACTTAATTCTCTTAGAAAAAAATTAAAATAAATTTATTTTGCGACATCGATCAGTTTGAAATGACGTCAAATAATTTCACTACGAGATTCTTTGTATGTCGATACGAAATATTTTCATTATATTTAAACGCGAAGAATATTACACATTTATTCTTTGAAATATAAATTAATTTTGGCAAAACGATAAGTAATAATTATTGAATTTTCGAAATAAAATAATTAAACTAGCCAAAATTGAGCATGTAAAATGTTTAATATAGAATTAAAATGTTTGTGTTTGGGCGTATTTTAACCTGTTTATCAACAATTTTTGTGTGGAAGCTGGTTAAGTGACAGATTCTGTTACAAACCTACTTGTTTAATGATAATTTGGCAAACTAGCTATTAGACCAATAATAATTTTTCGAGCTAGGATTATTTCATTGTCCACAAATTGCTTAAATTTCGATTCTATTTTTCGCCGAGCTCTATTATGAAACAAACGAATACTCAAATTTAGAATATTATGAAGTACAATTTAGACTACAATAACATTACAAAAAAACTTATGTAAATGTGATTGAATTTCGCGTTTAAATAAAAAAAAATAGTACTTTTTACTGTAAAAAAGATAATAGGCACGAATTGTTTCACAAAATTAACACAACTCGCAAAAAAATATCGAAACAAAAGTTTACTTTATTTCTCTAAGTTAAAAATACAACTTCATCCAGTACATATGAATAGTTGTTACATTGAATAATTGCAGATATATAAATGTTGCAGTATCTTATGCTTCTCTTATGGGTTGTCCAGTTTGTTTGGTATTTTCTGCAATCTTTTTCCTGAGCCTGAAACATTAGAAATACAATCTTTTAAAAAATATGTTGCAGACGGATGAAAAAATCGGTTAGATATCGACAAAAGAGTATTAAAAATAGATACCTGATGTCATATTAATTGGGGGTTGGGCGTGGGGCTAACGACCCACCCCGGAAAAAACCGCTGTTACGAAATACTAACAGACAAAAAAGACGGACTGCTGTACAGGATAACGAAACGGACCAGAGATTTGAGATTTGGAACATGGAATGTGTTGAGTCTATTTCGAACTGGTGCAGTGAAACAACTGCTGGGGCAGTGTGATAAATATAGATTAGATATCTTGGCAATCCAAGAGGTTAGATGGAAAAGAGAGCAATATTACTGATCTAGGAAAATATACTATTTTCAACAGTGCCAGCTCTACTAGAAATTCTCATGGCACGGAATTCATTGTGAGAAGAGAATTAAAGAGTGAAGTAATTGATTTTCCCAGCGGTAAATGAAAGAATGTGTACGTTAAGATTGAGAGCTAAATTCTTTAACATAACCCTGTTTAGTACACATGCTCCTATAGAAGATGCTGAAGAACAGAAGAATGAGTTCTATGAGGATCTCAATAATGAAATTGCAAGGGTACCAAGGCACGATGTAAAGTTAGTGTTGGGAGACCTAAATGCTAAAATTGGCAGAGAACCCTGGTTTAGACCAACAACAGGCCATTTTTAGCTTGCATGAATCCAGCAACGAAAATGGAATGCGAGCAGTGGATTTTGCAACTGGCAACAACTGATTATTAGTAGTACATGTTTTGATCATAAGAAGATTTACAAAGAAACTTGGATTTCCCCGGACGGTGGAACGAAAAACCAAATTGACCACATTTTAATGATAAAAGACATGCTTCGGATGTTATGGTATCAGAAGCTACAGGGGAGCGGATTGCGATAGTGATCACCTTATCGTTGTTATGAAATACAGACAGAGAATATCAAAGACCCGCAACATCAGGGGTAAGAAGCAGGGAAAATGTACGTTAAAAAACTAAAGAATAAAGATATCGAAGATAGCTATAGGAAAGCACTGGATGCGAAAATTGAGGAGGAACACCTGGAGGATGCAGAAAATTTGTCAGTGGAAGAGAAGTGGGAAACGTTCAAGAATATTATTATAAATTCTGCTGATGAAACCTTGGGAAAGGGAAAAAGGAGAAGGAATGGTTTGATGAGGAGTGTGAAATCTCAGTTGCGGAAAAGAATAAAGCGAGAGAAAGGTTGATTGCCCGTCATACAAGAACAATGAAAAGGTATACAAGGAAAAGAAGAAAAACTAGCTAAGGGAATTATTCGTACAAGAAAAGGGCGCTGGAAAAAGAAAAGATACAGGAAGTGGAGGACCTATCTGCGATAGGGGACATCCGTGGAATGTATGCAAGACTTACTTCTATAAGAAGAGGGTACCAACCGCGTACCACAATTTGTCGTGGAAATAATGGAAACTTGGTTGGAAAGGATGATGAAATTTTGGAGACATGGGCGGAAACATTTTGAAAACCTACTCAACAGAAATGAAGTAATTGGACAAACAGAGGGTGAGCTATTCACATCAGTGAATGATTGTGAAACCGTTGGAGATCAATGAAGTTAAGAAGCAATTAAAAAGTTACGTAACGGAAAAGCTCCTGGAGAAGATTTAATTTGCTCAGAATTATTAAAATCTGGCAGTGAGAAGCTATACAAAATGGTGTATGACCTGGTAAATGAAGTCTGGAGAAAGAGCAAATGCCAACGAATGGAACAGTGCAGTGATACAACCCATTTTTAAAAAAAGGAAACATACTAGATTGCAAAAACTATAGAGGGATTTCCCTGCTTAACCTGACATACAAAGTATTGACAAAAGTTATAGCTGCAAGACTTAAACCATGATAGAGAGAGAAATCGGAGACTATCAATGCGGTTTTAGACAGAATAGATCAGCCATAGACCAGATATTCAGCATAAGAATATATTGGAAAAGTTCAAGGAAATGAATGTGAATGTCTACCAGCTCTATGTTGACTTTAAGCAAGCGTATGATTCAATAAATAGAGAATTGATGCTAAAGACTTTGAACGAGTTTAATATTCCTCATAAATTGATCAGGTTGGTTAAAATGACAACTTCATCAACTAGGGCTAAAGTAAAGATACAGGGCAAGATGTCCAGGGAATTCAAAATTGTGACTGGATTGAGACAGGGTGATATTTTATCGACCTTGTTGTTTAATGTTTGTCTTGAAAAAGTGATGCGTAACACAGTATCAAGTAGAGGTGGTACTATCTTTAATAGAACGAAGCAAGCTCTAGCTTTCGCTGATGATGTAGTATTGATGGCAAGAAGTAAAAATGCACTTGTTGATCTTTTTGAAGATTTAACCAAAGAAGCTCGCCATTTTGGTTTAGAGATAAACATTAAAAAGACCAAATACATGATATTGGATTGCAAGGGGACTGATACAAATACAGAACTACAAATAAATAATGAGACAAAATTTGAAAGAGTGAAGGAATTTAAATACTTGGGTGCAGTTGTAACCGAAGACAATGATATTATGAAAGAGATTAAACAAAGACTAAATGCTGGAAATCGCAGTTTTTTGCACTTAAAAAAATTACTAACATCCAAAACAATAACAAGGAAGACAAAGCTTCAGGTTTATAAAACTATAATCAGACCAACAGCTATCTATAGATCAGAGACATGGACTTTAACGCAAAAACAAGAAAAAATGCTGATTACATGGAAAAGGAAAATTCTTAGAACTGTTTTTGGACCTGTCAAGGAAGGAGATCTTTGGAGAAGGAGATTTAATTTCGAAATTTCAAGACTATTTAACGAAAAGGATATAATCAGTTATGTAAAGGCAAAAAGAATACAATGGCTGGGACACCTGGAAAGAATGGAGGAAGACAGATGCACTAAGAAAATATTCAAGGGGCAGTGCCAGGGACAAAGGAAAAGAGGAAGACCAACTAAGAGATGGTTTGATGAGGTGGAGAAAGACCTTAAGACTCTAAAGTCCGAAACTGGAACAAAAGGCTAGAGACAGGAGGCTTTGGAGGAAAATTGTTAGTGAGGCCATAGTCCAACATGGGCTGTAACGCCAAGGAGGAGTAGTAGTAGTAGTAGTAGTAGTAGATGTCATATATATACAAAAAAAAATCAATACCTATATTCCATTTTTTTAAAAAGTTTTTTCTAATTAAAAATAAAATAGGGAAAAAATCATCATTAAGGTTCTTAAAATGCGGAATCTCGAAATTACTAAGCAATAAAAAACTTAATTTTAAGAAATTAGAAACCGTAACCAAATTGAACTGAATTAAAATGTAAAAAGGAATAAATCAACTAAAAAATCTATCTAAATAGGTACACAAATACATGTTTCTTTTTATTACTTTTGATTATTTTTTTGTAAAAACTAATAATTTAGCTAAAATAATAGAAAGTTTAGTACTCAAAAATACTTGGTCTTGAAATAGAAAGCGGATTTTTTTTTTTTGGGGGGGGAGGGGTTCCTCACAAACCCTTTCCACAATACAATTCTATAAGACTTTGGAAAAAGTTGGAAATCTAATGGGGCTGTGACAGGACTTTCATTAATTCATGACTTAAAAATTCAATTGTTTTTATTTCACCAGTCATCCGAAATGTCGGAATTATGATGGAAGAAAAGTGTCATAATTTTTTTTCAAACGTGGGGGAAAAAATTATCCTTTTCGTTAAACCATACGTTTAGGTTTAACGTTAAACCAAAAAGTTAGTGCAGCGGTAGAACCTATAAATAGTAAAATCTACTATCAAATGTTGATTGCAGCTAAATACAAATTAATATTTGGTGAAAAGTCCAACCAAATTTTGTACAATGTGAATGACATCATACCCTGCCAGTGTATTTCAAAAACAAAACATCAAAATATTTAAAAGGAATTGTTAGTCTCATACATTTAATGCAATACGTTTGAAATCCCAACTTCAGTATAAAGTATAAAAAGGCCGCTTTTCTATGTTAACCCTGTTTTACTATAGTATATAGTGTAATGTTAAAATAACATTGGCAAGAGAGCTGTTCCTAATTTTTTTCCAATAAAGCCAAATTAAGTAAAGTTTCCAATTAAATTATCCCATAATAAAAGTTTCCTTCTATCTTAAAAAAATCTGTATCAGAAAAGAAACAGAATGTTAACGTAAATACTTACTTTTTAACCCAACATCCAGCTGCGATGGATGTAATTGAGAATAACACTATTCCAGAAGCTAAAATCACAAGGATGCTAATAGCTGGAGTATCTGTAACATAAAATATTTTTTTTTAATTGTATTCGATACATTATTCAAATATATTTCTTTTAATATATTCGCCTAACTTACAAATAAAAGATTCACAGAAACGTATCTTTTTAATTTCATGTATCTTTTAGGTAATAAAATAAATAATTTCAGAACTATAAGTATCCGAATCAATTCAAACCGAACTAAAACAATTTTTTTTTTATATACTTATCTTTAATCTAATTTTTGTTGCCTACGACGTTTATTTGTTGATTTTATGGCTACTAATTAACTACTTAAGGTGTCTTTCATTAAAAAAACCTTTTGCTTAGAAATCAACCAGATAGTTTGTACCAATTCAATTGTATTTAAGCTGTTTTATAACAAGCACTTATATATTAGAATATGTTTTTATATGAAAAACAGCATAGGAACTTACACTGCATAACCAGGGCATTTTCGCAATGTCTTCCATAATATCCCTCATAACAACTAAAACGAAAGAAAACCATTAAATATATTCAATTTTTTATTAGTAGAGATGTGTAGAAAAATAATACCATGCTCTTTCGAACATGTTCTTTAAAAAGAACTGGAGCAGTATGTTCTTTGTTTTTAAAAAAACCTGTTCTTATTAATGATTTTTCATCAGAATTTAATGTAATACTTTAAAGCATTTTCTACTTTTGAAATTGTTGATTTTAATTATTAAATTATTTTCTATCCAAATAAAAAAAACTTTTGTATGATCTTTTTGTATGTTCTTTGATGCTTTTTTGCAGTGCGATAGCTCTTTGCTCCGTTTCGGAACAGTTTTTTTTGTTATAGTAGCTCCGTTACGGAGCAGTTCTTTTTCGCGAACCCGTAAACTGGCGTAGATTGTTCCGAGTCGCTCCCCACTTATAAGCTCCCACCAATATACATAAATGAAAATTAGCTTTTTACATACTTGCATACATAAAGAGAACTGTCGTAGCCTGTAAGTTCGCATGTTCCATGAACACAGGTTTCATAAGTGCATACATCTAAAAAAAAATAGCACATTAATTTGAAGCATCGGCATTCGATATTTTTGTTTTGTTTTTACACTCTAAAAAAAAATTACTGAAATTAACTGGAAAAGTACCGGCAGCAGAGTTGCCGGGACTTTCCCGTTTCGTTAAGTATTTTCCCGTGTATTTACATAAGTTCCGTTACTTATTTCTCCGTTATTAAAATTTTACATTTTCCCGTGTTTCTACTTAAGCTCCGTTTCTTATTTCTAAGTTATTAAAATTTTCCATTTTGCATTTTCCCGTGTTTCTACTTAAGTTCCGTTTCTTATTTCTCCGTTATTAAAATTTTCCATTTTGCATTTCCCCGTACATGTTGGTTGGTTGTTGGTTAGTATACATATATTTTCAGGCTTGTTTGCTTGGTCACAAAGACCCGCTTATAAACCTTCGTCAAGTAAGACAGACACAACAGACAACACACACACATATAAGTGGATCCATCTAATTTTTAGAGACAGAGGCCAACTAGAGGATCCCCAGAATTGGCTTGTCACCCCCAGAGGTATTGATTTGGTATGGGAACTTAGAGGACTTTCGGACCCAACAGATTTAACGAGCACGTACTCCGCATATACTCGGTAGTTCTTCAGTGGTACCGAGACTCGATCGCAGGACCTTCCGATCCCGAGACCGAGACGCTGACCACTAGGCTCACTACGGCCCCCCGTACATGTAATACAGGTAAGGTAAGGTAAGGTAATCGTTTCCGGCTGCCTATTTCTAGCCTCCTTTAGGAGTTTTAACACAGCTAATAACGCCTCGTAATTTAGAACCCTGATCAAGTCACGAGGTCGACACCTGAGCGACATCGAACTTCGAGCGACATCGTACGCTATAGCCGTCGGGGCTTTGGACTCCAGAGTTTTAACGAGCACGTTGGTTGGTAGACATATATATATTCAGGTTTGTGTGCTTGGTCAGCGACCCGCTTATAAACCTTCGTCAAGTAAAACGAGCACGTATGTCCCAGTGTACTCGGGCCCATCCGTGAATTGAGGATTTTTCTACTATTTCCAGCACAGATCCGATTTATAGGATGACTGGCAGTAGGTGGGATTCGAACCCCCGCACTCCTGAGAAGATTGAATCTCTAGGCTGATGCCCTAACCACTCGGCCACGGACGGGCCTGGAAAAAAGAAATTCAAAGAAATAAATAACATTTCGTAAAACAGGTATTTGGTGTTCGAGTTTCGATGTGTGTATTCTTAGTGCATTATCGCCAATTCTACGATAGGGTAATAAAAGTATGACAGCTCTATAAACGGGAAAATTCCGTTTTCATCTCTTCGCTCGTGGTTTACGGACATTTTCCGTTTTTAGAAGGAAAAACCCGTTTTAAGAAGGAAAAAACCCGTTTTCAGTCGTTACTTGAAAGTTCCGTAAAAATCAGGAATTTTTTCTCCTGAAATTTCAGGGGTTTTTAACAGTGTATGATAGATAAACACGTTCTTATGCATTTTTTTTATGGAAGGTGCAGTCATTTGAACTGGAAGGGCTCTCTTGGTCGGAATTTCGAACCCTTAATACTAGGATACAGGAATTCTAATCAGATGCTTCAAATTTAAAAATGTATAATTTGCAATTTAGATACCTTAAATAGGTCAACAATAAAATTGCATTCCAAAACATTGCTAAAAAACAATTTATAAAAAAAAAACTTATTAAATCAAAGGGAATGTTTCAGATTATGTGCGCTCTTTTTTTTTTTTCATTTTTCATGTCCTGCAATTTCATAGGTTGTTTCGGTTTCACTTTCGAAATGACCTTCATAGATTAAAAGAAACTTTCTTTCTATGCAAGCTTTCTTTAACAAATGATTTGAACTACCAACAGCGCAGCAAGAATTTAACATTTTAAAAATTAAAGATATAAAATATTCTTAGGCAGCTCACTTTCAAATCCTGAAACAAAAGTAATTCGAGACAAAAAATAAAAGCAAGACCGCGCTGGAACTACCCCATTAGCACAAAGTAATTACAATTAATTTTTTTTCATTTTAATAGACAAAAATTAGAATTATCTGCAACACCATTTGTTATAGAAACATTTTAATGAAGGCTCATCATGTTAAGATTTTTAATAAAATATGGTCATTCAAATTACATTTGTATTTTGTTTATGGCAAGGCTGCATTGATTCATACATTAGTTCGTCAAATACAAAACTACTACTTGGCTTAACGGCATATATCACACGAGCGAAAATTTTCCAAACATCAACTCAATCATATTTTCAAAGCAAAACTCAATCGTTGGAGGTAATCTGCCATCTGCTATGAAAATGTATGTTAAAGAAAGTATTGTCAACCCCACATGATCTGAAACCTAGTATTTGAACCAATCTGATGCAGATAGTTTACTGCTTTTGTTACAGCGAAGAGATACTACGGCATTGGAAAGATGGCGGCTCTTATGCGGCCCTTTTTCAATTGCTGATCTTTCAAATGCGTAGATTCAGCCAACATTGATGAACAAATATAAATTTGCACCGAACATGTGGATAAAGTTATATTTAGGCCTTTTGGGTTAGTATGCTTGAGTTATTTACAGGATCATATTCAAATGTGTACTTAATAGCGTAAGATGAAAAACTGCATTCACATGGACGCTCATTCCTTCAACCCCTTCAACTATCAACGCAATGTGATCCTCAACTGTTATATCAATTTCAACAAAGTTTGGCAGAAAGATGCCAACGTTAAATAACCGATTGCTCGCAGATTCTATTTTCGGGCAGTGATAAATAGAATTTCATGTTTGGCGAAAATTTATGTTCATCGATATTGGCTGAATGTGAGCAGGCGCAATATCAGAGATTGAGAAAGCAGTAGCATAAGAGAAGCCATCTAGAAAACGACGTAGAAAATACGTAGTATCTCTTCTCTGAGACAAAAGCAGTAATCTATGCATCTGATTGGTTCAAATACCAGGTTTGATCAACCATGTCGTTTGGGGTTGATAACGTTAAAGATATTTTCTTCAACCACAACTTCCATAGTAAACGGCAGATTTTACATCCAACTTTTGAGTTTTGCGATGAAGATATTGTTAGGTTGGAGAATTTCTCTCGTGTGGTTTCGGTAAACCACATGTTCGGTTATGGTCGCAGTACCTACAGAGCCACATGATCGCAGTTACAATGTTAAGTCATTGGATCTTTCACGTGCGACTTATGCTGCAGTTTCAATAAGTGGAAGCAAAAAAATTTCGCACTTCAAATTCACCTCATATTGCCACTACTTGACTGAAAACTGCCGATATCCGGCACCGTGATTACGGCGAATATTACCGGAACCTTTGCATGTAAAACGAGCTTATGAGGGATGTTCACTTCAGTTCCATAGATATAATATGTGCATTAGTTTTGAAATCTTAGCTTCTCTGAAAGTATTGTTTTAAAACTTGAGCATTTTTTCACTTTGCATGAAAATCGCAATAACAACAAAACAAATATAATTTGTAGGAAAATATCCTATCGGGGGAAAAATAAAAAGCTGATTAGTCCCCTACACCTAAAATCATATTAGTTTCGAAATCCTAACTTCTATATGAAGATATTGTTAATAGGAAAAAATCAATTTAAAGGGAAAATATCATATGTTTATTCAATTACAAATTCATTATTACGAGTTATTAATTAAGAGTTAAAAATAGTTTCACCATGAGCTCATAATTTATTTTCATTGTGAAACTTCAAAAACAAATAATTAAATACCTAGATGACATTTTTCTCCAAATTTGTTTTATTTTGCTGTTACGATTTTCCAGCCTACTAAAAAAAATGCTTACTTATGGCAAAGCAGGAAATTGATAGAAATTTAAATTTCAAATATAATGCATGAAGTCAATGGAACTCCCTCTTAAGAAGGATTTCCAAAACAAAACTACCCACACCATGTTAACCTATGGAGAAGTTAGACATAGTTTTTCATAACTTGCATCCTCAATGTTTCTTCTTCTTCTTCGGCACTACAGCCTATAGGACAGGCCCAACCGTTTCAATGAGTTTATGCCATCTTTTCGTTTCGGAAACAATTTACCTCCATTCAGTGGCACCGATCAATTGGAGGTCTTTTTCTGCACTGTCAAGCCATCTGGTGGGTGGTCGGCCTCTCTTTCGGGCTCCATCTGGTTTTGTAAAAGTTACTTTTTTAGTTGGTTCGCTGTCGTCTGATCTGTAAAGGTGTCCTATCCATCTAATACGATTTGCTTTGATGATATGGATGATATCTGGTTGTTTATAGAATTTTTTATAAATCTCAAAATTGTAAAGGGCGCGCCACCTGTTATTTTCGTTAACAGCGCCGAAAATTCTTCTCATGATTTTTCTTTCAAATACCATCAATTTGTTCTCTTCTGATTTAGTGAGAGCCCAACACTCACTCCCATACGTTAACACTGGTCGTAAAAGGGTTTTATAGATATTTATTTTTGTACTTTGGCAGATAAATCGACTTTTCAACTGGCTCTTTAAACCAAAGTAGCATTTATTTGCTATAGCCAATCGGCTATTGATTTCAGCACTGATGTCGTTGTTTCCATTAATGACGCTTCCAAGATATCTAAACTCTTCCACGGTTTCAAAAGAATAGCCATTAACTTCGAGTGAAGTTGGCCTCTGTCTCTAAAAATTAGATGGATCCACTTATATGTGTGTGTTGTCTGTTGTGTCTGTCTTACTTGACGAAGGTTTATAAGCGGGTCTCTGACCAAGCACACAAACCTGAATATATATGTCTACCAACCAACCAACTTCGAGTGGGGAAGAGTTAAAGCGTTTATTATTTATAACCATATATTTCGTTTTTTCTGCATTGATGCTGAGGCCTATTTCTTTGGATGCAGCTTCAAGAGAGTTGAAGGCCTCAATAACAACTTGTCTAGTTCTACCGATTATATCGATGTCGTCGGCATACGCTAAAATCTGAATTGATTTCCGGAAGATAGTGCCTCGCGTGTTGATTCCAGATGACCTGATAACTTTCTCGAGGGCGATGTTGAAAAGAATACATGCAAGAGAGTATCCTTGTCTCAGCTCTCTGTCGGTGTAAAAGGGTTCTGAGCATTCGTTCTTCGTCTTCACCATTGTGGGTAGGATTTGTGTACAAGAAAATACAAATTGAATAACTATGAATTACTATATTTTATTGACAAATAAATTGGGCATTTATTATGAAAACAGTAGATTATTTGCTTAAATATCATAAGATTTAATTTGAGTAATAAAAGAAATAGTTACAATTAAGTTAACATCAGAATAAATAAATAGAACAATAACAATTTTGTAAACGAACTAATACATAATAAATTAAGAATTAGCAAATTAAGAGACTTAGCAAATCAAGACTTGCCTAGACATTTACCCCAAAAGAGCGCCCGCGCTGGAGGCGACCTGTAAAAGAAAAAGCTGCGAACGCCCCTTTGTTGGACGGGGCTTATATAAAATTTCATAAGCTAAACGTCACTCCAGCAGCGGTTGCCAACAGAACAAATGCCCAAGCAGGTCGACAAAGTGCATTGCACTAGCTCTGGCGCAGCATGTAGAAACGTGGCTCAACAACCATGCATTTGACTCTTCTGAGAGTTGCTTTTGTCAGATTAATAAGCTTCATGGGAATTCCAAGCTCTTCCATGGCAACAAAGAGTTTGTCCTCTTTAATGCTGTCATATGCAGCCTTATAATCAATAAAAAGATAAAAAGTATCAATGTTAAATTCTTTTGTTTTCTCAATAATTTTCCTTAAGTCCTCAATGTTTATCTAGTGTTTTTTTAAACTTATTAGTATGCTTAGGTATTTATAAGCTCCACAAATTGTGTGTAGCAAAATCATTGATATTGTTTTTGGAAATTAATTTAATACTCTGTAAAGCATCGTTTTCCTTGTCAGCTTATATAAAAACATTCTAATTAACTTAATTCCATGTCAGTAGTAAAGTCTCGGGTAAGTTTTAAGTGAAAAACAATGACTACAGAAAACAGAACTACAGAATGTGTCTTGGCACAAAGCTTTTTATAGAATTATTTTGATTTGTTTAAAACTAAAGTATGATTTTTTTCTCAAAAGAGAAAACAGTTAAAAAAAAGCAATATATTTTATTAAAGTTCTTTCTTTTAGCTGTTATTAATTGTAAACAGTTTTGATTTGGCGTTTTTGCGTAATTTGTGGGAAATTGTAGATTAATTTATCTCTATAGGTTAATATGGGGAGAGGAAGTTTAGTTTTCCGAAATCCATGTTACCATAACAACTAGTTACTGTATATACACTATAGGAAATGAAAGCAACCTTCACAGTAGTTATAGAGTGACATCTTCTTTCCCATCGGACATTTACACACTCCAATGGTCCCTTTGCGAACGCAATCTGCCCCCTTAGAACGACACTCGAATGTCACGGAGTTACAGACATCTAATTCGCATCGGTCGCCTATGAAGGGTTCGCGACACAAGCAGAAATAGCCCGGGCCATCTCTGTCACAGATACCGTCGTTGCGACAGTCTGCGTTCGATTGACAGGTGCCTGAAAAAAAGTAGTCACTGTAATAAAAATACGTTAGATTACAGAAAGTTCCTGGCAGCTAGGTTGCCAGAAAATTCCTGTGATGTTACGGACAAAATATGTTGACAGAATTTTCCCGCAGTAAAGCCATACAGAAAATATTCGTGCCGAACAAGTATTTTCTGTATTGTTGGGTACTTTAAAAAAAGAGAACGTCAAGCCATAAACCGTGTAGGTAAACCATCGTATATACGTCTCATAAAGGTGTTCACAAAATGGGAACATTTTCGTTTGCACGTCACTTCTGCAATAAAGGGCAACACTGACATTTTTCAACCCTAAGGTGGAAAGATCACGGGTCTCCAAATCAAAGTGCCTCCGTGTTAATCCCATTGAAAAATGATTTTCTAAACTAAAATTTCTCCAGCTGTATTGAGTATTTTTTCAAACGGTTTATTTATATGATAAATATTTTCAATTGCCAGTTTAAAACTGTAAATTTAAAGGGAATTCTTTTTACTGGTTAGGTGGTATAGACCAATCACATATATTTGAAAAGAAAAAAAATTAAAAACACTTACGTGAGCAGATGTCCGTTCCTCGTCTTTGATCATACCCATCCTTGCAAACACACAATTTTCCCCCCAACCAATTGAGACGACAACTTACAGAATTCTCACCGCAATAACATTCTGAAAAAATAATAAATAAAAAAAATTATAGCTAATATAAAGTTAAATTTAAATCTGCCAGAGTCTTTCTTTTCCGTTTCCGTAAAGGATATATCACACGAACGAAAATTTTTTAACCCAACTCTCAACTCAACCATATCTTCAACGCAAAACTCAAAAGTTGGATGTAATCTGCCGTCTGCTACTGCAATTTAGGCTGAAAAAAGTATATTCATCGTCGTTAACCCCACACGACCCTCTGGTTGATCCAACATAGTATTTGAACCAATCAAATCCATATATTACATCTTTCGTCGTAGCGAAGAGATACTACTTCATTTTCAAGCATACTAATCTAGTCAACGAAGAAGTATCGAGGGAAATGTTTGGAACACAATTTTTGACTTTGTAACTTTGTTTGGACTAGTTAGGAGGTAAACATATCAAAAGTCCTTGCCCCTGAGCCGAAGGGGGGGAGGGGAAGGGGGAAAGTCCCATTTTACTGTGTTTTGCTTTATATCTCGAAAACTATGCGTCATACTAATATAATTGTAATACACAAAATGAAAGCCAATTAAATTTTCTACAAGTTTCAGTAAGAAGTTTTTAATATGTTGTATAGTTTCCGAGATATCCGCTCTTGAAAGTCTGTAATTTTGAAGGAAACGAAATTTGTTTCAAATTTTTCCTCATTCAAAATTTGTTTCACATTTGTCCAGATAGCCAAAAAACTAAATATTGGCCCTAGAGGGGTAGAAAATTGAATTCTTTTCAATCTTATTTTTCGATTTTATCTATTTTCCTTCAAATTTTAAAACAGTTTTTCAGTGTCGAGCGAAATTGAACTGGCAGCCCCATAGAACTAATGCATTAGTTTTGAAATCACAACTTTTGTAAAAGATTTTTTTTTTGCCATGTTATCCCATTTTCACCAGGCATGGAAATCATAATAACATCAATTTAAAGCAAAATTTAAAAGAAAATAACATCCAGTTTCATAATTATTAATTGATAAAGTTTTAAAATAGTGTCGCTATCTGCTGTATATTTTTGGCATTTTAAAACTGACTAGATAACATTTTCGTTTCAAATTTGTTTCAATTCGATGTTATGTTGATTCCCGTACCTGGAGGAATAGGGCTAACATGGCAAAGCAATACTTCTGCGGCCTACTTTGATGAGCAAATATAAATTTACTCCACACAATAGGAAGAAGCTCTACTTATGACTGCATGAAAAAAGAATATGCCAGCAAACGTTCATTCAACGCTTTTAACCCTATGTCCAACTTCGCGAAGTCGAAATCGAGATAAAAGATTAAGTTGCGTTGAGGGTTGGGTGTTGAAAGAATGAGCGTCCATGTTATATGTCCTTAACAATTGGGCCTGAGTTGCCAATATCGAAAATTGCTTCACCGAATTAGAGTTTCAATTCGAAATAGTTCTAATAATAATTCTATCAGTATTGTCTTCCGTATTTCCTAGCAAATAAAATACAACATTCTTCTTCTATTGCAATATCAAACTTCACCGAATTTGAGTTAATTTCGAAAATAGTCAGTGGTTGTATATTCTGAGTCCGTAGTGTTGAATTCTAAACATAGTGCAAGAACATTTATTGGCTTAAATTTTAAAAAGATGTGTTAGAAAATTATTTTTTTAAAGGTATGTTTGAAATTTCGAACACACTTTTATTGACAGAATTTTAACAATAATGACTCGTAAGACGTCATGAAATGTTTCTGTTATGAATTCCTTATTTACTAGCAAAATTCAAACTTATCTACCACAGTTTGCTTAGTAAATTTATTTATTTCTTACTTACCATTCTTATTTGTAGTAACTGGATCATTTGTAATACGATCACTGATTGTATTGTCTGCTTCGGTAGTGTCAATTTCTAAACAGAGTTTACAAAACTTTAATTATTTTATAATAATTGTAGTAGAATATTTGGATTCAATACCCAAGTTTTTACTCTTGGGCAATTCCATACATGACGGAATGACATTTGAATTGTAGAATTGAAGTAAACAATTACCACGAAGCTATTTTTAAAGAAAAATTGGTTTTTCAGTTTATATATTACTGTTAATGATTAAAAGATAATGAAAAAATTGAATTTTTTTTAAGTATTTCATTTTTGACTAACTTCTTTTTGTGTGACGGAATGACATTTTTGCAACCACGACTGCATCCTGGTACTTATAAATGGAAACTTCTGTGAATTAACAATACATTGAGTTTTTAAACTAATGCATATCTTAAATATGATATATAAGCTATGTAAAATTACAATTTAGAGCAACCTACCTGTAACATAGTTTTAAGTTTTTAATTGTCATTTGACGTGACGGAATGACTAAAAGTTTCATAAATTTATATTAAATTAAAAGTGTGTAAAGTAATAAATCTAATATTTTTTATTATCTAGAATACTCATAGGATATTAAATACTACATTATATGGGCAATTCTACCATAATTTTTAATTTTATGTCCCTGGGGCATAACTTTAAAAAAATTAATATATTTCTTTTCATTTTTTTTTCTTATTCTACTAATAGACTGGTCCTTATATAATTGCAAAACGGAACTTTAAAGCAAAGAAACTCTAAAAAAATTTTAGGACACAAAACACTGCAGAAAATTCCTTACCTTCCCATGTCTCGAATGTTAAATTTTTAGTTTAGGGCTCAAACTAACACATTTTTGAGCTAAAAATTACATTCATTTGGATTTTAAATTGAACTAATACTATATCTTAACAAATTCCTTCCATAAAATTTTGGCTTTTAATATTTATAATGTGTATTTCTCTTCTCCTAACTTTGTCCCTGGGTTTTGGTACATTCACTGACCTCATTACTAAAATTGCGAAGAGACGCACTGGATGGAGCTACAGTGTTTCTTCAATCATGAAAACTGTATTGCAGAAAACTCGCATTTCAGTTAGTAGCCGCATTTTTTTGCTATACTTCACGAATAAGCCCAAAAGTTTAAAAAAAACCAGTAAAATGAGCTGCGTGGCTTTATTACTTTCCTTACAATCCCCCATGGTTAAGGTTAATTTTTGCTTAATAATTGGAATTTTTTTTCTATAAATATGTTTAAGTGGAGTATAAGGAGTAAAAAAAAATCCATTTTTATTAAACTGGAGTTAGTTTCAACACAAAAAAGACCGGAAAACATCGTGAATTTCCTCACCGTCCGTTCTTTACCTTCCGTTCCTAACCATCACAATGATCTAGGGATGGAAAACCGAAACCTGTTTTAAGACTAACCGGTTTGTTCGTGACTTCGGTTTCATTGAAAATTAGTTATTTTCTTAAGGCCAGTTTAAACCGATTTCTTTGAAACCGGTTTTTAAAAAAAACTGCCATCCCTAAATTTTTTGTAAAAAAATTCAAATGAGCCTTGCTGAACTTTTTTTTGTAATTCTAGAACCCTTATAAACCTTTTTACAAATATTTAAAGTGATTTTGAAAAAATAAATTTTACAAGTTTTGTATACTTGAAATTAAAAATTATGGTCGAACTGCCCATATACATTTATTCACATGTGAAAGGTTTTATAAACATGTATCGAGAACGATTTCCAACTCGTTGGAATGCTGGCTGAATTGGCAGAGCCAACCAATCTTTTTTGTCCACTAAGCATCGATCTTCTTTTTAGGGAAATGTGAATACATGTCCTTTATCGTCCCTGCTTTCTTAAACCATAATTTGAAAACTTGGAATATATTTTTGAACTTAATTTGTAAAAATTACAAAAAAAAATGCGATTTTTTTATTTTATCGAAGTTGACATTTTTATGGAATTGCCCGATTAAAATATTATTCTTTCTGCACTGTTTTAAGCCAAGATAGTTTTAAGATAAGCTTAAATCAATATACAGAAAATATCTTCAAATATCTGCGCAAAAAACATGAGAGTGAAGAAAACAACGTAATTATTGGCAAATAGTTTATTTGATAAAATTGTACATGCCACCGCGTCTACTGTCAGTTTGTTTGTGTATATTGCTGAAGATGGCGAGCCTCCATCTCGGTGAAAGAGATGTACAATTTTCACCAAATAAACTATGTGCACCAATAATTACGTTGTTTTCTCCACTCTCACTCTTATCTCTAATCAATACTTGTTTAAAACTTGCATATGGCAATTAATTGGTTGGTTTTTATTTGAATAGTTGTTGTGATTTTTTTTCCTCCAATGGGGCTGCAATATTGGCAGTCAAGCCTTTGCAGACTCGGCATGTTCCCCAGAAATGAGAGCCATTTTTTGTGGCACCATCTAAGCGACTCTCGCTACCATTTTGACGCTCGGATTACAATGAATCTGAGCTCTCTGTGGGTGTTAAAGCATGCCGAGATTTAATTTTGCCGAGAGAACCCAAGCCAAATGGGTACTCCAGGGATCTTTTACATGCCACATAATCATTTGACATGCGTGCCCAAGATTTTCCCACCAGAAAATCCAACGACTCAGCTGGGGCTCGAACCACTGCTTATGAGGCGGACACGGTTGTTGTGAAATTGGTTGTCTTTATTTTATTTGATTAGCTGTTCATTAGATGGCTGATTCTTGTTTTTTTATTGATAGTTTGAAATTTAAATAATTAGTTGACTGTTATTGAGTTAGTCTGTTTTTCTTTCTATCTATTTTGACTTTTTATCAAGAAAGAAACATGGCGCTTTTGCCATTTCATACTCACCAAATTCACATTGTTTTCCGAAATATGAGGCTTTACAAGTGCAGTTGAAATCGATTCCGACCACTTCACACAAACCTGCATTTTTACAAGGGCTAGGAGTACAAGGACCTATAGAAAAAAAAATAATATTTCTAATTCTGCTTAAGTTTTAAAATATCTTTTTCATGTAACTTTAAATTTCCTACATAAACTTTCAGTGATATAATCTTCGTTTGTCTTATATTTTGTTTATTTATATAAACTTTAGCAGAAAGCTTATTTCAGAACCTCTTTTTTTTCTTGCCAACGGTCGTTAATGAGTTAATAAATTCACAAATAATATATCTTACCATTTTCACAATACCTTCCATAGAATGGTTCATCGCAAACACAGCCATAGTTGTTCTCTACTGCTATGCAAGTACCATCATTTAAGCAAGGATTTGAATGACACGGATCTTAAAATAGAAAATCAAATATTCATTTGAGTTTATTTCATATGCACAACACAGGGTGGTTCAAAACTTGCAGTCCACTTGCCCACTGCCTCGAAAGCGCGAATCCAGGGAGGGGGGGGGAAAGGGGTCAGGTTCAAAGTAAAAAAAATTCCTTAGGGAAATACCACTTCGAATTTACTAAATCTGTAAAACAAAACAATATTTTGTAACTCTTCTAATGTGGAGGGGCGAATAGTAAGGCTCTAATTCTGATAAGAAGAAATCTGGCCCCTACTTTTTCATTTGTTTTGCCGTTTTTGCAAGTTTGAGTTGCTTAAATATTGTGTGTACTCACAAATCTGTAAAGGTAATGATATTACGCAATGTAAAAGAGAAGATATAACAAAAAATATCCCCCTCCTTGGAATTCGGATATATGTATTTTTTATTATTATTTATTTGGATTTTTTTTATTATCAAATGGTAAAAAACTGCTTAAAAAACAGACTTTATTAGGTGATTTTCTTTCTTTGGGAATAAAGATGGCGCCTTGACACGTTCTATCTAAGGATGGATATATTTTTTACTTTCATCGTTTTATATTTAAGGTTATTATTTTGCTAAATAAAGTAAAATAAGTGCACTACAACTCATGAGTTTTAAGAGCAAGATTGGATCTTATAAGAGTAAGATATTAGGTTTAATTAAACCTTCATTTCATAATAATTAAAAATATTTTGTTGCTTAATTTTTCAGTTTTCATATATTTGGATTTCAATATATTTAGATTTTTGACACGGTTCTTATCAAATGTATTTTTAATTTCCCGTTTTTTACTGTTTTTGTCTGAATGCTTAATATAAATCTAGGAGTGGCTGTTTAGTTTTGTTTTCATTTAAATTTTAATTGCTGTTTAATTTTTAAAACATGTTTTATAAAAAACGTTTGCTATTTTTATAAAAAGATATAAATAAAAATAATTTTTTAGTTATTTCCCATTGGCCATTCACCTGTCATAACTACAATGTCATAACTTTACAATGTACAATGTCAATGTACAATGTAAACAATGTACAATGTCATAACTTTAATTAAAAATAGGAATTAGCTCGGTGAAGTTTGAAAAGTTAAATCATTTAATTGTTTGACTGATGAACTTTAACTTTTAAATCTGTCGTACGAAATTTATTAGTTAGTTTCTACAGATTACTTGGAGATTTTTCAAGGTATACAGTTATTGTTTGCCTTGTTTATATGTTAACTCCTTGCACCTTCGAAGTGAATCAACTTTTTTTTTTTTTTACTTTCATGAAATATTTTGTTAACACTTGTTTTAAATGTTATTGTATACACTAATTTCTTAAAAATTATATTTTGTGCAATTAGTTTTGTATTTAGTATATTTTTATTATTCAAATGTTTACAACTTAAATAAATGTTAAATTTATCTTTACACTAATCTCTTTTTATAATTAAATTTAATATTAAAAGCTTACCGTTTAATTTCTGTACAACAAATCAAGTGATTTACATTATCTAAGTAGTTACATTTTCCACAAAAATATTCCATAATTGATTTTTCTGAGTTATTGAGCTTAGTTTTTATTTAAAAAATAAAACTTTAATTGTCGATTAAAAAATGCAAAAACTTTTGAGATAAAATAAAAACTAATAACGTTCATAAATAGTAATTAGCAGTAATAAATTAATAGTAAAAAATTATTTACCATGGAAAGTTAATTAAAAAATAAATTTGATTAAAGAATTATTTTAATTTAAAAATAATTTTAATTCAAAATAATTTTAATTCAAAATAATTTTAATTCAAAATAATTTTAATTCAAAATAATTTTAATTCAAAATAATTTTAATTCAAAATAATTTTAATTCAAAATAATTTTAATTCAAAATAATTTTAATTCAAAATAATTTAAATTCAAAATAATTTTAATTCAAAATAATTTTAATTCAAAATAATTTTAATTCAAAATAATTTTAATTAAAAATTATAATAATAAAAAATAATTTTAATTCAAAATAATTTTAATTAAAAGTAATATTAATTACTAATAACTTATACTTAGTAGTTGATGAATTTTATTTGCGATTTTTATTATTACTTCCTCGATTAAATTTTTTGACCCCACTGTTAAATTTTTCTGGATCCGCCCCTGCTGCCTCGTGCAGGTAAGCTGCAGTATCTAGACAAACGACAGTCCAAATCTCCATACAAGTATTTCAGAGAAAGAGTAGTCCAATTCATAGTTGTGGTTACTGCAGTTTACCTACCCACGGCAGAAACGTTAAAAAAAAACACACACAAATCTTCTAAACCAGCAAGTTTCGCATCGCAAAGCATGGGTGAAGAGTTGGTCGTAAACTGCTATTGGGAATCCGAATCTATTCACCAATGACTATAATTATTTTTTTGACAATTGAAACCAGAAACGTACTGTGATTCTGACGACTGCTGGGTTGACAATATTATCTGGTTGGACAACCAGACTGACCTACAGTCTACGAGCAATGCCTTCTGTATGACATGACTACAAGAAACATCGCTTTTAATTGCTTAGCGTTTGGCAAAGACAATACTTGCATCTTCATTCTTCACAGCTGTACAGTGAAGCGTATATCTCCTCAAAAGAGATAAAAAATGCCGCTTTTATAACTTTATAGTTGGCGACTGGGATGTACTCTTGTACGTATAACTAATTTTTTTAAGTGTATTTGTAACTGTACCTCCTACTTATGACAGCTACCACATAACAACGTTGAATAACTTATAGGTGGGCATACATATCATTTATAATAGTTTTACAGTTTTTTCATTATAAAGTAGGTGGGACTAAAATACACAGATAAAATATATTTGATCAACAACGGCCAATCGAAAGTTATTTAACTTACGTCTTTCGCAATGGTTCCCACTGAATGGTTGCTTACATTCACATAAGTAATCTGTACTGTTAATTATTGTGCATACGCCATCATTTTTGCAAGGATTACTAAAACATGGATCTGCAAAATGAGATTAAATTATACAAATTATAACAATGCATTGAAATATACCTGCATGAGTTGTAACATCTTCAACATCATGGCTATACTAATGGTTACTTTGTTATGTCGAAGACATATGTTAGTACTTGTTATTACTCATTATTATTTCTAAGCACTTGATATAACTCATTGCAAAATTTGCATAAGGTGCCGTCTTCATATTAAAAGTGATACCAACTTTAAACTTTTCAATAGCTACACCCCCTTTTGAGTTTAAATTTCAAATCTATGGAAAATTTCGTTTATGGGGCTTAAGCAAAATCCCAAATTTTAAAAAAATTCATTCCTAATTTATTGAGTTAATCGCAAATTAAATTTTAATTACCGTTTGGGGGCTGTATATAAGCTGAAATGGGAACCTGCCTTAACTTAACACGACCTTATAAAAAGAAGTAAACATTGAAACAAACAACAATGAAAATTCTAAGTGTATCACAGAGCTGGCTCCTTTAAGGTTGATTCATGACGTTTTGTTTTGGCAGTTTCAATTACCAATCAAAAATCGATAAATAAATTTAAAGATAATTATATACCCTATAAGGTTATTTCAGTAAACTGAAAACTCATAAAGTTATATAGCGGCTACACTTTGCACATGTGCGATTTTCTCAAATAAAAGCTTATTGCTTTTATTTTACAGTAGCCAAAATCTTATTATGACATCCGACACGTACTGACTACTCGTGTAGGAAATTCGAAATATGTAGCTCTTTTCTTTGTTTTTAGAAATACTTTTGACACCAAAACAAAATCTATGGCAGCTACTCTTTGGACATAAGGTATATTCTCGAAAAACCTTTTTTATAACGTTCGACAGGTAGTACTAGGTATTCCCGTACTAAATTTGAAGTCTGCAGCACATATCATTTTTCAATAATTTTTTAAAAACCAAAAATTTTGCAGCTACTCTTTGTGAAAGCGCAATTTTCCGACAGGTACTGGGAACAAGTGTACTAAAGTCCGTATTTCTTTTAGTTCGAACTGTAGAGTGGTTTCAGACAAACAAAATGACAGACAGTCTAACAATGTTCAAATACCCCACTTTTACTTAATCAAAACACTCCAAAACGTATGAAAATCACAAAATTTCCATTTTGGATTTTTGACCCCACTCGTAATACTCTCATTATATTTTAGGTAATTGAAAGAAAAATATAGAGTTTGCAGCTGTAAGGGTTAACCTTTAAGGGATTTGTGATGACAATAATATGAAATCCAAAATTAATTACTCGAATTCCATTACAATGGGACGGATGGGACAATGATCTATATATCTTTGGTGTCCAAACTCACGACGGCGTAAGATTACGATGCGTTGAAATTTCGTTGGGAAGAAGGTGTTTACCTCGTCACTCTGACCAAGCACACAAACCTGAATATATATGTCTACCAACCAACCAACCTTCGTCACTTGACAGCGGTTCTAGATTACGAGGCATACTAAGTAAAATCGAGCTTAAAATCAGGGGAACCTTTTTCCAACAAGCTAAGGAGTTCACCATATAAGACCGTGACTTTCGTCAATTTTTTCATGTATTTTTAAACTAAATTTCATGTATAATAGGAAGTTTATTGAATTGAATGAGTTTTCAACACTAACTATCCTTTAAAAGAATTAGTGGTCGTAATGGTGAGAGTAAATGAAAAATTATTTACAGAAGTTGGAAAGTACAATGGGACAAACGTGATCGTTATATCTGAGCAGACCAACTCAGTTTTTAATGTATGTTGAAATTCTGTTGAGGGGAAGTTCAGGTGCACACCTCATTACTTGACTATGGCTATAACACGTAGTCGCACTTGCACCCATAAGAGTTTACTCACTAAGAAGCCTATTTTTCGACTCCTGCCGTTATTCTTGAGTACGGCAAATGTTTGTCAAAGAGTCGGTGCATTTGTATTAGCAATTTAGGCAAAATGAAGTATTTTTTTAAAATTCCGCAAGTAATGAGAAATTTCATTTCTTTTAAAAGTACACTGTAAAAAATATCTGTAGTTTTTACAAAAAAAATCTCTCAGCTGGTCTCAAGCTGAGAAATACCGTAAAGTGTGCTAAAACATTCTATTTAACTTTTTAAACACGTTGTATAATTTCACGCAAAAGCTGTTTTTTAACTGAAAAATCGAAATGGAACTACGAAACTCGTAGACCGTTAGTAGTGGTAAAACAAGGGGGGAGCTGAAATCAGGGATCAGGGATCCGGATCCCCAATTTTGGCTCCCCTCTGATCCCCAATTTTGGCTCCCCTCTGATCCCCAATTTAGTGTGACGTCATATGGACTGTTGAGATGTATGGTTCCTGCTTTTGTGTCGGTTTAGTGTGACGTCATATTGTACTTATAAGTGGTAGGAGTTGAGATGTTGGTTTCCACAAGGTTTCGGTATGGGGTTTCAGTTTAGTGTGACTTCATATGGACTGCAGGTATCCTGCTTTAGTTTCGGAATTCGCAGTTGTGTTGGTATTTGAGTTGTTTATTGTTGCCGTGACGCCATGATTACTTGTTGAAACGCGTAATTTTAGGAAATATTATATGAGTGGCAACGACATTTTCTTGGGAAATGACTGGGTTGTTTCAGATAGTTAGATTAAGAAGTGGTGCCATCTATTGGTGAGGAAATGAAATAATAAATCAATTTAAAAATGTACAACTTTACCTAATATATCTGAAAGCATATAACAAATTTACAGATGAAGAATATTAAATTACCATGTCATACCACAACAAATAACGCGTTTCAACAAGTAATCATGACGTCACGGCAACAATAAACAACTCAAATACCAACACAACTGCGAATTCCGAAACTAAAGCAGGATACCTGCAGTCCATATGACGTCACACTAAACTGAAACCCCATACCGAAACCTTGTGGAAATCAACATCTCAACTCCTACCACTTATAAGTACAATATGACTTCACACTAAACCGAAACTAAAGCAGGAACCATACATCTCAACAGTCCATATGACGTCACACTAAATTGGGGATCAGAGGGGAGCCAAAATTGGGGATCAGAGGGGAGCCAAAATTGGGGATCCGGATCCCTGATCCCCGATTTCAGCTCCCCCCTTGTTTTACCACTACTACCGTTGAATGGAAGTTTCGGTGCCTGCCTCGTCACTTGACCATGGTTCTGAAAACGAAGTCGGACACCCACCCACTTTGATTTATACGCATAAAAGTCTATCCTTCGTCTCTTACCTTCATTAATGAGAATGATAAATGCTAGTCTGCCATTCGGGGCATTTGAGAGAAAATAAAGAGGTTAATTTTCACTTTAAAAAAAATATTTAATTTCGATAAAAAGTTTACTTAAATGTATGTAGGAATTGCAGTAATAATTTGAAAAATTCATATTTCACCTGAAATTATCTATAATATACTATTAACATACCTCGGCAGATTTCAAGAATAGTATCAAATTCTTTTCCAATTTCACATTCGCAAACTGATTTCATATCCACGAATCTACATTGTCCACCATTGTCGGTATTACAGTTTTTAAATATGCCAGTTTGGCATTCATCAATGATTTCACAACTGTCTCCACTTAGGCCAGAGACACATTGGCAATGGCCAACATCTTCTTTAATCCAGCATTCCATGCCATTACCACAATCGCTGTTAAACACACAAGATCCTAAAAGAAGCAATTATTTTAAACGATTGTAAGAAAATGTATCCCAGTCATAATTTTATCAAAGAACATTTTCCTCCTGGTTACAATTGTACAAAAATAAATCATTTTAGAAAGAGTTTTTATTTTATAAATATAGTAATCATTTATAGTAAGTACTTTATTAAATTAAAATAAACATGCAAAATCTACAAAGCTGACATGAGGCATAGTAAGGTGACACCTTTAGCCAAAGAACAGCGCCGTTCACTTTTGAGCTGAGACTTTCGTCAAGGGGAAAAGGTAAGAGTCTAACTACCATATATCATACAAAAAAAATGTGTGCTATAATAAAATATAATTAATAATTAATCACGGGGATTCCCTTGCACAATGGAACATCCGCTATAGTTATATCTGTGGCGTTCTAACTCACGAAGGCGATAGAGTACGATGGGCGTTGAAATTCCGTTGGAGATAGACTGCAAAACAGCTGAGAAATGGGCAATTAAGTATGGTTGTTTTCTTTTTATAAATTTTAAAATCATTTGTTTAATAAAATATTTATTTAGAAATCTGAATTGAGTTCATTTTTAAAAAAAATCATCTGAAAAACATTTCAAAATGAAAAAAAATATATAATCAATGTAAATTCATTAATTATAAAAAAAATTCAATTTATGATTATTTTTAGGAAGATATTGTACATCATTTTTAATTGGAAAAGTTGAAAAAATCATTTCCAATTGGAATAATTTTAATATTAATATACAAATTTGTTCTTTATAAAATACCTGATTATTACTGGAAAACGGGTGCACAAATTACAAATAAAAAATCTTTGTCCATTCCCAAAAAGGTTAAAATCAAATGTCTAACTTATCAAGTGAGTAACTTTCACTCATCTCGCACGGGAGCCAACACTTTCGTTTCTTGACGTTTTTAACAGAAATGTCAAATGCCATTCTTCCTGACGGAGCATTTATAACAACTTAGGCAAATTAAATTTGTTTTACCTTCCGCAAACAATGTGATTTTTCATTTTCTAAAAAAAAAATTAATTAAACACTACAGTATTATTGTAAGAATGCTTAGTTTTATTTTGAACATATACCTCGACAAGTTTCAAGGGCAATGTCAAATCCTTTTCCAGGCCCACAGTCACAAAGTGCTTTATCATTCAAGAATTTACATTGTCCACCAGTGTCGGTATTGCATTTCATATATTTTCCAGTTTTGCATTCATCAATGATTTCACAATAGTCTCCACTTAAGCCAGGGACACATTGGCAATGGCCAACATCGTCTTTAATCTTGCATTCCATCTCATTATAACAATCGCAGTTTTGTTCACAAATTGCTAAAAGAAAAAATTATTTTTAGCATTTTCAGAAAATGTATACAAGTCAGAATTTTCTAAAAACACATTTTCCTGCAGTTTACTATAGTAGACAAATCATTCATTTCAGATAGCGTTTATATTATAAAAATATTGATCATGAATATAAGTTTCTTAAATAAAGTTGAAAAACTCAAGCAAAAATTATAAAAATGACATGATGCAAAGTAAGTTCACATTCATGGTCAAAGCACAACGGTTTTACTACTAAGCTGGAACATCGTTCAAAGAAATGAATGAGAGTCGACATACTAACTACAATATAAAGATTATTGTGCTATTAATAAAAATATATCCAAAATAAATGGCGTAGATTTCTATTCAGAATGGGACGTATGAAATCGTAATATCAAAGGTGTCCCAACGCCCCACGTGAAAGATCTAACTTGAAATTTCGTTGGAGTTGAACTCCGGTTTATAACTAAAAAATAAACATTGTCGAACTTCCTCTCATCTCGCAAGGAAACTAATCTCTTTTTTACTCGCATTGTTTTTGCGACAATGTCAATTGCCAGTCTTCGAAAGTTGATATTCATAGCATCAATTTAGGTTAAATAGAATGGAATTTTTTGCCTTAAAAAATGTGAGATTTCTAGTTTCAGTAAAAAAAAAGTTGTTATTCCTAAGCGTTAAAAAAAATTTAAATAACATTTTTCTAATTTTTTTAATCATACCTCGGCAAGTTTTAAGGATAGTGTCAAATTCTTTTCCTGTCTCACAGACACACACTGCTTTATCATTCAAGAATTTACATTGTCCACCAGTGTTGGTATTACAGTTTTCAAATTTGCCAGTTTTACATTCATCAATGATTTCACAATAGTCTCCACTTAAGCCAGGGACACATTGGCAATGGCCAACATCGTCTTTAATCTTGCATTCCATCTCATTATAACAATCGCTGTTTTGTTCACAAATTGCTAAAAGAAAAAATTATTTTTAGCATTTTCAGAAAATGTATACAAGTCAGAATTTTCTAAAAACACATTTTCCTGCAGTTTACTATAGTAGACAAATCATTCATTTCAGATAGCGTTTATATTATAAAAATATTGATCATGAATATAAGTTTTTTAATTAAAGTTGAAAAACACAAGCAAAAATTATAAAACTGACATGATGCAAAGTAAGGTGACATTCATGGCCAAAGCACAACGGTTTTACTACTAAGCTGGAACATCGTTCAAAGAAATGAATAAGAGACGACATACTAACTACAATATAAAGATTGTTGCGCTATTAATAAAAATATATCCAAAATAAATGGCGTAGATTTCTATTCAGACTGGGACGTATGAAATCGTAATATCAAAGGTGTCCCAACGCCCCACGTGAAAGATCTAACTTGAAATTTCGTTGGAGTTGAACTCCGGTTTATAACTAGAAAATAAACATAGTCGAACTTCCTCTCATCTCGCAGGAAACTACTCCCTTTGTTACTCGCATTGTTTTTGAGAAAATGTCAATTGCCAGTCTTCGAATGTTGACATTCATAGCATCAATTTAGGTTAAATAGAATAGAATTTTTTGACTTCAAAAAATGTGAGATTTCTAATTTCAGTAAAAAAAGTTGTTATTCCTAAGCGTTAAAGAAATGTAAAATAACATTTTTCTAATTTTTTTAATCATACCTCGGCAAGTTTTAAGGATAGTGTCAAATTCTTTTCCTGTCTCACAGACACACACTGCTTTATCATTCAAGAATTTACATTGTCCACCAGTGTTGGTATTACAGTTTTCAAATTTGCCAGTTATACATTCATCAATGATATCACATTTGTCTCCACTTAAGCCAGGGACACATTGGCAATGGCCAACATCGTCTTTAATCTTGCATTCCATCTCATTACCACAATCGCTGTTTTGTTCACAAATTTCTAAAAGAAAAAATTATTTTTAGCATTTTCAGAAAATGTATACAAGTCAGAATTTTCTAAAAACACATTTTCCTGCAGTTTACTATATTAGACAAATCATTCATTTCAGATAGCGTTTATATTATAAAAATATTGATCATGAATATAAGTTTCTTAAATAAAGTTGAAAAACTCAAGCAAAAATTATAAAACTGACATGATGCAAAGTAAGTTCACATTCATGGTCAAAGCACAACGGTTTTACTACTAAGCTGGAACATCGTTCAAAGAAATGAATGAGAGTCGACATACTAACTACAATATAAAGATTATTGCGCTATTAATAAAAATATATCCAAAATAAATGGCGTAGATTTCTATTCAGAATGGGACGTATGAAATCGTAATATCAAAGGTGTCCCAACGCCCCACGTGAAAGATCTAACTTGAAATTTCGTTGGAGTTGAACTCCGGTTTATAACTAAAAAATAAACATTGTCGAACTTCCTCTCATCTCGCAAGGAAACTAATCTCTTTTTTACTCGCATTGTTTTTGCGACAATGTCAATTGCCAGTCTTCGAAAGTTGATATTCATAGCATCAATTTAGGTTAAATAGAATGGAATTTTTTGCCTTAAAAAATGTGAGATTTCTAGTTTCAGTAAAAAAAAAGTTGTTATTCCTAAGCGTTAAAAAAAATTTAAATAACATTTTTCTAATTTTTTTAATCATACCTCGGCAAGTTTTAAGGATAGTGTCAAATTCTTTTCCTGTCTCACAGACACACACTGCTTTATCATTCAAGAATTTACATTGTCCACCAGTGTTGGTATTACAGTTTTCAAATTTGCCAGTTTTACATTCATCAATGATTTCACAATAGTCTCCACTTAAGCCAGGGACACATTGGCAATGGCAACATCGTCTTTAATCTTGCATTCCATCTCATTATAACAATCGCTGTTTTGTTCACAAATTGCTAAAAGAAAAAATTATTTTTAGCATTTTCAGAAAATGTATACAAGTCAGAATTTTCTAAAAACACATTTTCCTGCAGTTTACTATAGTAGACAAATCATTCATTTCAGATAGCGTTTATATTATAAAAATATGATCATGAATAAAGTTTTTTAATTAAAGTTGAAAAACACAAGCAAAAATTATAAAACTGACATGATGCAAAGTAAGGTGACATTCATGGCCAAAGCACAACGGTTTTACTACTAAGCTGGAACATCGTTCAAAGAAATGAATAAGAGACGACATACTAACTACAATATAAAGATTATTGCGCTATTAATAAAAATATATCCAAAATAAATGGCGTAGATTTCTATTCAGAATGGGACGTATGAAATCGTAATATCAAAGGTGTCCCAACGCCCCACGTGAAAGATCTAACTTGAAATTTCGTTGGAGTTGAACTCCGGTTTATAACTAAACAAGAAGTTCATAAAGAAACTAAAATAGCCTACTTTCCTGATACTTAATACTTACTAAAGTTCTAATCGGGAAAAAACTAGGTTCTACAGTAAATATCATCAACAGCCGTTTCTACACTAGATTTTATACAGATTAGAAAAAAAATCGAAACACAGCATCCAGCTAATAATTTAAACTTCTAAAAGCCAAAATCAACTATTTTCCTAATATTATTTCGCAAATTAATTAAATATTTTATCGTCTGCTCGCGATTTATTTGTAGTTCAAAGAATAATTAAATATTTATTAATAACAAAAGTAATGAAACTCCAAACTGCCATTAAAAAAATAAGAAATGTAAATTAAAACTAAGCATAATTGTATGCAAAAGTATGCCTTTGCCGCTTTCTTGTTAGATAATTAATGAACAATCAAAGAATCAAATTGTGCTACATTTTATGACGTCATTCCAAACTGATTCATGAAAATATTATTTTGCTTCAAATATATTTAAATAAATAAAGTTTCTCATGTCATTGTTGATTTGGCAACAGTGATTTAAATGACTCAAAATTGAATTTCAATGCTAATTCAATGGGAAATTCGCCGACAGATAGTAGATTTTTTGTCCGTCCGGACGTACAGACAGACGGAAAAAAAGTATGAAAGTTGGGTATCTGAGGTCATAGCTTTCTAACAAAAAAATAATTTTAAGATCCGATGATTAGAACCGATTTTGGAAGGGGGGTACAGACAGACAGACAAACGGACAGACAGGCGGACAGACAGACGGACAGACATACGAACAGACAGACAGATGGAGATAAAACCGCATTTCAATACCTACAGTGATTTAAATGACTCAAAATTGAATTTCAATGCTAATTCAATGGGAAATTCGCCGACAGATAGTAGATTTATGTCCGTCCGGACGTACAGACAGACGGACAAAAAGTATGAAAGTTGGGTATCTGAGGTCATAGCTTTCTAACAAAAAAAGAATTTTAAGATCCGATGATTAGAACCGATTTTGGAAGGGGGGTACAGACAGACAGACAAACGGACAGACATGCGGACAGACAGACGGAACAGACATACGAAACAGACAGACAGATGGAGATCAACCGCATTTCAATACCTACAGTGATTTAAATGACTCAAAATTGAATTTCAATGCTAATTCAATGGGAAATTCGCCGACAGATAGTAGATTTATGTCCGTCGGACGTACAGACAGACGGACAAAAAGTATGAAAGTTGGGTATCTGAGGTCATAGCTTTCTAACAAAAAAGAATTTTTAAGATCCGATGATTAGAACCGATTTTGGAAGGGGGGTACAGACAGACAGACAAACGGACAGACAGGCGGACAGACAGACGGACAGACATACGAACAGACAGACATACGAACAGACAGACAGATGGACAGACAGACAGTTGGAAATCAACCGCATTTCAATACCTACAGTGATTTAAATGACTCAAAATTGAATTTCAATGCTAATTCAATGGGAAATTCGCCGACAGATAGT
>JAFNEN010001224.1:0-71285 GCA_019343175.1 Oedothorax gibbosus
CTTGTTTCGTTGGAGAAAAGCTTGCCAAACTTCCATTTCTGCCATCAACACGTTTAAGTTGTAGTTTTCCAAATCTTCTTCATAAATTTCAATCACCTTCAAAAACGCCTCTTTCATCTCTTTACTTTCTTCACTATTATCTGGATAAGTATGAATCAAGCAGTGAAACCCTTTCAAAATTTTCTTGTGCTTTAGGAGACGTTCTTCGATGCGGGAAATAAAACTATCAATCCAGGGGATGAATACGTTTATTCTATAAAATTGTTCTGGGCTTTCGGCTGAGACATTGCTTCTGTGTGTCTGCCTCCCAACAATCCTAGGAACACTAATTGTAGTTCCATTCAATTCGACCATTTTTTGTGCCTCTTGAAACAAGACCGAAACTCTTCATCAACTTTTTCTCTTAGTGACTTCAGACTCTGAAGTACATAGTCAGCATAGTTCAAAGCAGCCCAGAGATCCGCATCACTTGACTGTAGCTTTTGACACAATATCAAAGTGTAGCTGAGTAGCTTTTCAGCTGATACTAGAGATACAATATACTCTGACTGACATATAGCTGTCAAAAGGACATCGGCCCCTGAAGATGTGTCCTTATCATCCCAACACTTGATTTCTTCTAAGGATGAAACGATAGGGTTGTACAGCTCTTTCATGACGAGGACAGCATCGTGCCTTTGAACCCATCTGGTTGGGCATAGCTGTTTGAGTTTTTGTTTCTTAGTGTTTGGTGCTAGGGTTTCAATTTTTTTCTGGAGAACATTTTGCCTCTTTGGTGTGTTAAAAAAAGACCATACCTTTTCAGTAGTGCCAAAACAATTTCTGATAGATCTGACCTCTGCAGCATTTGTAATGGCTAAGTTAAGGCTGTGTGACGCGCAGTGTACATATACTGCCTTCGGGCAACGTTTCTGCACAACAGCCTGAGCACCTTTGACCTTTCCGCTCATGGCTGATGCGCCATCATATCCTTGTCCTCTCAGATCTTTTATTTCAAGATTGCACTCTTCAAGCCCTTTCAACAGTGTTTTCTCCAAGTACCTGGCCAGTCGTTGACTCTAGAGGCACAAACTGCAAAAACTTTTCATTAATCTTATAACCATCCTTCGGGTTATGAGAGACATACCTCACTGACAATGAAACCTGTTCTTGAGTCGACACGTCTGTAGTCTCATCAGCTAACACACTGTAAAAAGTAGCATCTTTAACATCTTTGACTTTATGACTTTTTATTACTTTGTCACAAGCATCAATGATTTGGTTTTGGATGTTCCAGCTTATATAAGTGGCGTTTTTACCACATGACTTGAAATGGTCTCTTAATTTTTCGTCACCTGCTTCAATACGCATCCGCAATAGGGCTCTGAAATTCCCCTCATTATCATCTGGTATTGCGTCTAAATTGAAGTCTCCATAGTCTCTGTGACCTCGAAGAGCTATTCCCTGTCTTCTGTTGAAATGTGTAACCAATACAAATTGTTTATAGTATAGTTAGTGTTTGCATTAATATTATATAGATGGCAGCACCACTTTAATCTTACGTGACTTAACCACGTTATTGTTTTTCTATTGTTGGCATCACTTCGAATAAAAACTACCTGTGTGTGAAGATGTGTTGTTCTGGAGTCCTTCCTTACCAATTTATTTAAGATGATTTAACTTAACCAAATAGACTTTTATAACTTTATTTTCCAACAAAAGATTATGAGACTGAACGTTCCTGCTACCTCAACACTGGACTTTTTTTTATTGACTTTTAAACTACAGTAAGAACTCAAAACGAAACTTCAACAAAATGGCAACGAACGCATCGCTGACCGTTGTGAAGCTGAACAACGAAAATTACCAGCTATGGAAGTTCAAAATGGAAATGCTGCTTGTAAAAGAAGATTTATGGACAGTAATTATAGACGACACTCCTACAACCTTGACCGACGCTTGGACGAAGAAAGACAATCAAGCCAGAGCGACGATATGCCTGCTAATCGAAGACAACCAAATCGAAAACATTCGAGAACAGAAACAGCGAAAGAAATCTGGAACAAGCTGAAAAGTATCCACGAACGAGATAACCTAACCAGTAAGCTGTATCTTCTTAGAAAATTGTATAGCATCAAATACAAAGAAGGAACTTCGATGCAAGATCATATCACTAAAATCCTGGAAATTGTCTCCAAGCTGCGAGCGGTTAAAGAAGAAATTAAAGACACACACATCGGCGCACTTCTACTATGCAGTCTACCTAATTCCTACGAATCCCTCATCACAGCTCTAGAAGCGTGGCCGGAGAAGGAATTAAGCCTAGAATTGATCAAGAACAAGGTACTCGACGAAGCCAACAGACGTTCCGAACGAAAGCAGAACCAGAATAGTGACGCAGCCATCGCTTTCAAAACAAGTAAATACAGAAATAAATACTGCACGTATTGTAAAAGAAATAACCACGAAACGTCTGAATGCAGGTTGGAGAAAAGAAACGAATCGAATTTTGAACAACCTCAACAACCGTCGAATTATCGTAATCAAAAGCAACCATTCCGAAAGAATTTTACCGCCAAAACCATTTTGAATTTGAAAAAGGAAGTAGACGAAACGAATTCGCGAAGCACTGACGTCACTACCAGGAGAGAAGAGAAACCGCAGCGTCCCCCCCGGAACGATGACGTCACTGCCACAAGAGAGGAGAACATTTGGCACTCCGCCAACAAAACCGGGAGAGAAGAGCAGAAGGAAGAATCGCTCACGCGCAGTAGGAAGAACGAAGAGGAGAACCGTTGCTCGCTCGACGCGGAAGATGTTGTTGACATTTTGAAGATTGTAAACAAAGCAGAATTCTCGCTAAATGTAAACAAAGCAAGAAAAGGCACATCGAACTTAGATTTTATTGTGGACTCGGGTGCCTCATGTCATATATCGAACAATATTGACTTTTTCAACGAAATTGTAGAAAATAATGATGCGGTAACTACAGCTTGCGGAAAGAAAATATATGCTGAAGGCATAGGAAAAGGTTACATCAACTGCCAGTTGAAATCGGGTGCAATTAATAGATTAGAAATTAATGATTGCTTATTTGTACCAAGCATCGAATCTAATTTGCTATCCGTTCAGAAGATTATAGGGAAAGGATACCAAGTCAACTTTACCGAGCATGACTGTCAAATCAAACAAGGCAAGAATATAGTCGCTATCGCAGACAAAGATGAAGACGGACTTTATAGAATTTATAATAATGAAAACCATGTAGTGAATCTGGCAACCCAATGTAATAACAAGAACTGTACAACATTATGGCACCAAAGACTTGGTCATCGAGACAATGCAGCAATCATAGAAATGTACAAACATGGACTTGTTCGTGGACTAAAGCTAAACGACTGTCATCACGATGACTCATTCTGCGAAAGCTGCATTAAAGGCAAGATGTCTCAAACTAAGTTTCCTAAGAAATCCTCGTACCAATCCAAACAAATCCTGGATTTGGTTCATTCTGATATCTGTGGGCCCCTTGACACTACAACCCCATCTGGAAAGAGATACTTCATAACTTTCATCGACGACTATTCAAGATACTGCCACACATACCTACTGAATTCAAAAGATGAAGCTGCAGAGAAATTCATGGAATTTGTAGCAATGGTACAGAACAAGTTCAACAAGACACCAAAGATCCTGAGGACAGACAACGGTGGAGAATATATCTGTCATGAACTGGAGAACTATCTGAAGAAGAATGGCATAGAACATCAAACCACAGTCAGGTACACGTCAAGTCAGAACGGCACTGCTGAAAGAAAAAATAGATATCTGGTGGAGATGACGAAGACGATGTTGAAAGATGCCCAACTTGACAACAAATATTGGGGAGAAACCATCTTGACAGCAACATACCTCCAAAACAGAATGCCAACCAGATCAACTCAGAAAACTCCTTTCGAACGATGGCATGGATTTTTACCCTACGTTGGTCATCTTAAAGTCTTTGGAGCGAAAGCTTACTCCTACATCCCAAAACAACTTAGACGAAAGCTCGACGACAACGCAGAAGAAGGTGTGTTGGTGGGATACAGCACAACGACCAAAGGTTATAGAATTTTAAACCCAGCCACAGAAAAGATCACAATCAGCAGATCCGTAAAATTTAATGAAAAAGTAAACATCTCATAGATCCACCTACAAATACCTCAGATGAAGAGATCAACATCTCTCTCAACTCACAAACAACAGACTTCGAACCAGAGCCCATCCTGAGGAGATCACAAAGAGTCAGTCGACCACCAAACAGACTCACGTATGCTGCCAGAGTAGAAATTTCACAAGCACCAAACTCCTGGGAAGAAGTCCAGAGACTTGAAGATTCTACCAAGTCAAAATGGATCGCAGCAGCAGATGACGAATTCAAATCGCTTGTGGAGAACGAGACGTGGACCCTTGTCGACTTACCAAAGGGAAAGAAGGCTATAGGTTCAAAGTGGGTTTTCAAAGAAAAACACCTTCCAGACGGAACTGTTACTGAAAAAGCTCGACTGTGTGCCCTCGGATACTCACAAAGACCTGGAGTTGATTTCGACGAGACTTTTAGTCCAGTCACCAAACACAGCACTATAAGAGCCGCCTTAAAGAATCGCCGCTACACAAAAGATGTACATCAAGCACCTCGACATAAAAACAGCCTTTTTGTATGGTAAACTTGAAGAAGAAATTTATATGAAGCAACCTCGAGGATACGAAGAACCAGGGCAAGAAGATAAAGTTTGTTTACTGCAACGATCAATTTATGGATTAAAACAGAGCTCGAGAGTTTGGAACAAGACAGTAGTAAAAACCTTCACCGACTTGGGATTCAAGCAAGGAGATGGAGATTCTTGTTGTTTTTCAAGGAAAGAAGATGATTGTCTGACCATCATACTTCTCTACGTAGATGATGTTTTACTATTAAGCAACTCGGAAGATAAAATAGAAGAGGTCAAAGCAAGACTACAGAGCTTGTATACAACTAAAGATCTAGGAAATCCGACTCGCTACGTGGGACTCCAAATTGAAAGAACAGAAGATGGAAGTTTCTATATACACCAAACATCAAAAATCCAACAGCTGATCCAACAACACAGTGAATGTGATCAACGTAAACAAACGTACACACCGATGTCAACAGATTTTCGCAAACAAGTCATATCCGATAGCGAGCTGCTATCACCAGAGAAGAAGACAAAATATCGTGAGATTATTGGTGCTCTATTATACATCGCAAACTGCACAAGACCCGACATATGTGAAAGTGTGAGTGCTCTGTCACGACATGTTGAAAATCCCAACAAATATCATTGGGAAAGTGTGTTGCGAATAATTGTTTACTTGCGTACAACAGTTAATTTGAAATTATTTATCAGTGCCAACGATAATCTAGAAAGTATTGAAGCTTATTGTGACGCTGACTTTGCCGGTGATTTGATCGACCGTAAAAGTACGAGTGGTTTTATTGTTTATTTTGGTGATACCCCAATTTTGTGGCAAAGCAAGAAGCAGACTAGCACTGCATTATCTTCTACTGAAAGCGAGTTCATATCTTTGGCTAATGTTTCAAAAGAAATTCTTTGGTTGATTAAATTGTTTAAAGATTTTCAATTTCAGAACATAACACCAGTAACTGTTTTTGAAGATAACTTACCTTGCATAAACATGTTAACCAATGAACGTTTTAATTCTAAATTAAAGCATGTAGATGTTAAGTATAACTTTGTTAAAGAAATGATTCATAATAATATAATTGATATTCATTATTGTCCAAGTAACCTTAACATTGCAGATATGTTTACAAAAGCATTACCTAGAAATTCTTTTATTGAGTTACGATCTAAAATGCTTAAATAATATTATTTCATATTTTATTGTGCTTATTAATGTATAACTATTGTGTATTGGTTAAGGGCAAGTGTTGAAATGTGTAACCAATACAAATTGTTTATAGTATAGTTAGTGTTTGCATTAATATTATATAGATGGCAGCACCACTTTAATCTTACGTGACTTAACCACGTTATTGTTTTTCTATTGTTGGCATCACTTCGAATAAAACTACCTGTGTGTGAAGATGTGTTGTTCTGGAGTCCTTCCTTATAATTTATTTAAGATGATTTAACTTAACCAAATAGACTTTTATAACTTTATTTTCCAACATCTTCCACAAAAAATTACCGTTTCTATTATGGGTTTTAACCTCTCCGCATTTTCTTTCGCCTGATTGGCTTTGCCTACATCTAAAGATCTGTCTATGGGATTCATCTTCCCTTCCACTACTGTTTTCAAACTGTTGAGATCGATCATGGCATGTTTGTGGTATTGTAAATGAGAATGTGACTCAAATTTTTCAATAGCCTTTTTCCAATTTTGGAATCCTTCTTGGACAAGCTGGCCTGTTTTCTGGGATGATCTCATACCCACTTCAGTTGGAGCAAAGAGTACACAATAAGTGCAGTAAGCCTGGTTTTCTGTTTCAGAGTATGACAACCACTTATACTTTTGCAACCAGGAATACAAAAACTTCCTCTCCTGCTTTCCATGAGTCGTCGCTGGAAACTTGTAGTTGGAAGATGGAGCCCACAAGTTTTCCAAAACATGTAATTTCTCTGTGCCCGATAGCGACTTATTTTTGTACAAAGAAATGTCCATTTTACTGCTGCATTCTATGTCGACATTGTCCGGTGTATGGCTAGAGCTTGAGGCTGAGGTACCAGGTTCATCAAGAGCAGGACTAGCAAATTTCTTTCGATCAGGCTCTCCAAACTAAAAAAATTATTAACCGCCGTTAATGTGAGAAACGGAAAACTATAATTTGAACTTAATTTTTTCTCTCAGTATAACTGGATTACAAACAAATTAAGTAAATCTGTTTAAAATAATAATGAATTCAACATTTACTTTCAACATAACTATTAACTTTAATTTTTGTACTGTTAACTGGTCATTGCTCAATTGCTGTACAGTTCAAATAGTTACACAATTCCTCCAAGTTAGCCCAAGTGTATTTTAAAAAGTTATTTACTAATCCACCGACTGTAATAAACCGAGGCCACCGTATGAACTATTTTATTTAAATGTGTTAATGTGTGTTATGTTGTTTTTCTCTATTTTCGAGATTAACCCAAAATAATTGAAACAAATTAATATTAATAAACATATCCACCAACATATTACTTTATGTTTGTCACAGTGTAAATTATTTAAAATTTTAAGTTTAATGGTTATGTTTAATTGTCATTTTACTTTTCAGGTACCTTAATTAACCTCCTCGATAGTAAAATAAATTAAAAATTTGTCAATTTGATTTACATTTTAAATTTTTCTATAGTAAAATTCAATTTACTAATTTTTCAATAAAAACCCATCTTATTTGGGGACTGCAAGGCGTGCCGGCTAAATGCTAGTACATCCGTGGTATCAATATAAACAAACTAAAACTAGTTTATCGTACACAGCACAGAAATGAAAAGAGCTAGTTTCAAAACAATAAAACACAGTCTCAGTCTGCCAATATAGGCTCACAGCGAGTAGTGGTGATTGATCTGTGGGCCTTCCCACTTAACAGTGTGTGTGTCAACACAAGACGAGCTAAGAAGTTCGTGTCAAGTGAATATCGTCACTTAAGTTCCCACATGTTCTTGTTACATAATATCGGTCTACATAATATGTAGATCGATATTATGTAACAAGAAAAAGTCCGAACAGCCGGTGTTAAATGAACATATACGTTTTTCGGCTCTCCTGAAAAGTTGAGAAAATGAGATAGCACATGTGGGAACTTAAGTGACGATATAAATATAACATACATATAAATATACACTTACCTTTGTCCCGCTGGTAACACTCTCATTTTTGCCAAAATAGTCCGTCAAAAGCCGTTTCATAGTGAAACATAAGAGTTGACACTAAACACTTGCACTTTTGTAACCTGTGTCACTAATAAAAAATCATAACAAATTACTTTACGCTAACGCGAACAAAGAACATGAACCAAAGACTGACACAGACCTCAGAAGTCAGAAGGCGAGGCTTGCTGGGCTGGCTGCACGCAGTTGGGTTGTGGAATGTGGAAGGGGAAAACCCGTTTTCTCCCTCCCGCCACCACAAACAAAGAAAGCGCGCGCGAGAAATGTTCCTTTGCGGAATTTGGAATGTATGAAATAAGTTTTGTTTATTTTTTTAGTGTATTTCTTTGGAATATGAATGCAGCTATTTATTTTGTAGCTGGTAGAGTGAAACTTAATAGTTGACTCCCGCAAACCAGTATTCAGTATGCGATGTGTTCACTATTGGTGGATTTAAAAACATAATGTGGGGCTGGGGAGCCCAGTCGGTTAGGCATTCGCCTAGCATGCGGAAGGTCCCAGGTTCGGGACCGGGCATCGCAAAAATAACTGCCGACCTATAAACGGTCCGTGCAGCCAAAAATTTCCGACGAATAATACCCCGTGTGGCGGACTGCACATAAATATTCTTCAAAGTCCTAACGTTGCGTACGATGTCGCCTTTAGCGGTTGCGTTGGGTGCCTACTCAGGTATCGGCTCGTCACTTGACTGTGGTTCTAAAATACGACGCCCTTGACCAATACCCCTCGTGTTGCTCTAGTGCGACGATAATTCAAACTAAAAAAACATAATGTAATTTTTTCTTGAGGGTTTTTTTTCTTGAGGGGGGGGGGGGCTACAGCCCCTTTAGCCCCCCCCCCCCGTGGGTGCGCGCCTGAGGAGCCCTGCAAAGGATCAAAAGTTAATGGTGATGAAGTCTAATTTTTTCCACCTTTTTGCAAGTTTATTTCAACTGTATAGTTAACATTTTAAGTTTATTTATTAAAGTTTAAATTTAAAAATTTTTGTGTATGTCAAGGATTTCTATACTGGGCGCCATTGAGTAACGAGACAACAATATTATTATTATTATTTTTTTTTTATGAGAGCCACGATATGTTTTAAGTTTATGTACATGTTTTGTTGGTAAACTTGTTTATAAAGATACAATTTTTTTAATTTTTTTTATTATTTATTATTGAATATTAATCATTCGTTGGCATGCTGAAAGTTGTAGTTAAGTTTTAGTTTACATATTTGAGAGAGACGGACGTGTGATTTAGTTTTTTTTAAAGAATGTTTTCTGATCCACTATTTATTAAAAATTCAAATTAATGTAATTCTAATCAAAAATAAAAATATTAAATTTGAATTTTTGAATTAAGAATGACAGAATAAACTATACATTATCTTAAAAAAATTATTATTGGTACGTATTTCTCAATTATTTTACTAGTTATTAACAGATTTTATTTTATGAATAGGATTCAAAGATTTTTTATATCTAACTGCATATTATTTTATAATATTTTCATGACGATAGAATATTTTTAAACACTTTCAGCGCGTTTAAAATAGACGAGCAGACGATAATAGTTTGAAATGCGAAAAATCGTTTTTGTTACTGTAAAATAAAATTTTTTAATTTTTTAATTAAAAAAAAAAATAAAGCATGGAAATGCAACACAAGCCTATAGTTATGTTTTTAAAAATATTCTGAGCACTTACCATAGTTGATTATTATTTTTTAAAAAAGCATTGCATCCGTATAATTATATTCAAGAGTTCGTCTCTTAAAGTTGGGTTAATTACAAAGATTCTTACCGTAATCCTCCATTAAAAAATGTTCGGTGATGAAGTTTAAAAATATACGTTAAATAACTAATATACTTTCTTACTAAAAAATAAATAAAAATTATGAACATTATTTGTTTAAATATACGAAATAAATTGACTTTAACACAAGACACTGAACAAAAATATTTTTAAAAATGGCTCTCTGTTCTGTGGAACATGCCGAGTCTGCAAAGGCTTGACCGCCAATATTGCAGCCCCATTAGAAAAAAAAATAATTGGAGATGCATGCATTGAAATTTAATAAAAATATTTTAAAAGATGAATAGGATACCTTTTTTTTTTTTTCGGATACAGGCTCAAATACATAGTTCATGTGTATATGATTTGCCTGAAGCAAAAATCTAATGTAAATACACAACGAAAAATTTTAATATTTAATTTCGTAAAACTTAAATTCAATTTCCTAAAAGTTGTCCAGTAGATTTTTCTGAAAAATACCGCGCATCGCTTCTATGTTTAAATAAAAGATGAATAAAGCAGAGCTACATGAACAAATATTTTTATTGAACATCGATTTTAAGACAATATTTACGAGTAAAGAGTAAAAAGAATAAATAAGAGCTAATAATAATAGATGAAATATTAGAAGGCCTACTACTATTAAAAAGTAATCAATTTAAACGTACCTAGCTTTAAACGTATTCTAGAGATGACTATGAAAATGATAGACATTAAGCTTATAATTCGATAGTTTATATTTTTCTTAAAATATAATAAATACTTTGGTTAACGTTACTTATTCCAAATACAGATTTAACTTATGTTCACTCAGAGCTTTTCCGGCACTTCGGCAGTTGTATATATCAATATTTAATAGCCCTCGTGTAGCTCTAGTGACGTTATTTAAGCCAAAACCAAAGGAACTATCATTAATCAACCTTAAAGGCGCCTGTTGTGTGATACATCAGAATTTTCAAGGTCGTTGGTTTAATGTTTTCTTCCTTTTGCAAGGCCGTATTTGTTTATCAAGTTCACATATGTAATCTAATATACAGTCCCCTAAAGGGTAATTAAAAAGTATTTTGTAATTTACTTAGCAAATTATAGATAAAAATTTTTAAAAATTGGGATTTCGCTTAAACTTCGTCTTAAATTCATTTCTGTAAAAATATTAAGGGGTTTCTATTCATAATTTTTTTAAAAATTAATATACTTATTTAAAAATATAAAATTTATTTTAAATACCACAATAGTGTATGCATTTTGTTTGGGTTATTATAATTATTATTCAGTAAAAAAATTCGTTTCATTATCTTAATTTTTTATAGAGTGGGATAGTTTTTTTTTATGTGCAACTCATTTAACATTACAGCCCCTAAACTTTGCACGTCTCTAACTCCACTAATCATTATCAAACACTAACAAAACTTGGTATTTCGTGTTAAAATATGTCATAAATTTGAAATATGGACTCAAAAAGGGGTGTTTCTATTCAAAATTTTGAAGTTGGTAACATTTTTAATATGAAGACGGCCCCTTATGCAAATTTTGTGTCATGAATATAACTCAGAATGTTATTTGTTCACTAAGTCAAAAAGGTCCGATACCATAGGATGACTTACGTCCGAAATAATCCTAATGTTTACTTTTTTTTGTCCACAGCTGTACTTTAACATTAGAAACACAGAATATAGAACTTAAAATACTTTATTAAAATTAATCAATATTTTATCTACAATTGAATATATTAACCAATTGACACATTATTCCTGTGGAAGTATTATCCCTCAAGACGTAGAAACATGCCCATTTTGACGGCGTCGGTTGCTTTTCCACTAAGAATGACGTCGGCCCTATTGAGAAAGAAATAAAAAAAGACGTTAAAGATTCCGATAAACAAAATTAACTATAAAATTATCAGACACTGTTCCAAAATAAAATATTTAGTTTATAGCCAGTTTACATGCAACTTATAAGTTTGGTTAGCAGAAAACCCTACGTAAAAAAAAAATAGAAACATTGTACGTATTCGCAAAAAAGAGAATTTACTATTAAGGAGGAATGAGCCCGTTGGACAGCAGATCTCCAAACCTAAGTGCCTCAGTGTTAATCCAATGGGAAAAAATATTTTCTAAAATCACATTAGTGCTGCTGGATTAAATATTTTTACACAAGTTTTTCTTTTAAATGATACATGTAGATAACTTACAGTACAGTCCCTGGACAAATTATTGGACGCACTGTATTTCTTTAGTAATTTTATGTTTCTTAAGAGTTTTTATGCAATAATGGTATATTTAAACTACAATATTGATTTTTATTTAAAAGAATGTTGTGGACTACATATTTGTATTTATTTTAAGATAATTATGATTAAGATTAATTTACATTAATTATTTATTATAAGATTATTTATGTGTGGAATCATCATCCTCAAATGCAGGAAACAGTACAGTCTTGCATTGATAGCAAGCCGCGCAGAATTAAATCTTTGATAGCGGCTAAAGGTAGCTCAACTAAATATTGACTTTTACTAACATTCATTTCACTTTTCTTTAAAACTTAATAAACTTATGCTTTTCTAAATTAATGCTGTTTTATTTATCTCAAATAAATCGGTAATTGATTGGATAATATAAAAACAAAAAACAAATCAATATATAATAATAAAAGAAAGTCCGTCTGTGTGTCTGTCTTCGGATCGTAAAAGACCTACTTATACTACCCTCAGACATTCGAAATTTTCAAGATAGATTCCCTTTAATACCAACGTGTGCACCAGAGGCTTAGTTTTTTCCATATTTGTTACATTTTTAGAGAAAATTCGAATTTTCTGAGAAAAATACACCACTTTCGCTCAAATCCGATCATTTTTTCTCTTTCCTGATGCCATCGGCAGAAAAAATTAAATAAAACTTTTAACGAAAACATTTAAAAATTCAAAATGTTTATTTTATTCATTTGTCATTACTTTCAGAAAAGTCTTTATTTTTTCGCCAAATACGTTGCCAAACTCGCCAAATTATTAACTAAAATTCGCCAAATAGGCAATTTCTTTTATAAATAATTTATAAGCTGGTCGGTTGTTCGAAGGTCATTGTGTTAGAGCTGTATAATGGGTGTGGGTAGCTATATCTATTTTCTCGCCAAATTATTTCCCAATACGCGCCAAATGAGCTAAAAGGTTTTATGTATTTATGAGGGAATTGTGATGATATTTATGAGTGCATTTTATAGCGTATTTTTCATTTTGGAATTTTAAGGCAATGAAACGGGAATTTATAACGAGCGCAATAATAAGTTTATGATCCTATAACAGGGTACATGGTACACATATTTGGAATCTATTTGATATTTTTTTATTCCGTGCGAAGAACGGGTATAAGTTTGCTAGTTTAAAATAAAACGGTTCAATATCACCCGGTAATTAATATTTTACATGAAATCTTGCAGTGCGTCTAATAATGTCCACACACTTTTTGAAATTGCTTCGAATATTTTGTAAAAAATTATTGAAAATAAAAAAATTCGAACCAATTTCAAAAAGTGGGATTGCCGGGACTTGTAAGTCAGCTACATTTATCATAAAACCGCTTGTAAAAATATTCAATACAGTCGTTGAAATTAGGTTTAGAATTTTTTTTCACCATTGGATTAACACTGAGGTAATTTGGTTTGGACTGTTTAAAAATTACGTTTAAAAAACGTAAACGTGTCTGTACGTTTGGGTTTAATTAAGTCGCACTTGAGCTACACGAGATCTTTCTGTACCTTGCAGGGAGGGGAATTAAGGGTCCTTGTATGGTAACAGATCTCTATACAATTCCAATGGGGAAACTTTTGACCCTGCTTTTTTAAAAAAAGAATAAAACATGTATTCACGAAAACTTACCAAAAAATAAAGAAGAAAGTTACTTATTAATTATTTTAATAGCAAAATAACTTTAAAGATATTAACTAGTTATAATTAAAACAAAATTGTAGTAATTATTCACAAACTACAGATGACAGCACTAACGGGATGTAAATATCTAAACATTATTTTACTGACATAACTTAAAAAATGTCAGTTCATTTCAACTAACATCACTTGAACATTCCATGCGAGATTTGGAACGGACATTTGTTGGGTTGAACCGATGTCACTTGAAGGGACAATCAATCCATGCGATATTGGGAACAGATATCATTTGCTTGAACTGATGTCTGTTTCAAATATCACATGAAACGGATGTCTGTTCAAATGACATCAGTTCATCTCTAGTAACATCACTTGAAGTGATGGCCATTTTATGTGATGTTTATTATGCATATTATATATGTTAAATATAATTATAAGCTGCATTTCATAATACAGTTTAGATTTTGAAATGCAAATTTTATTCACTTAAATTTGGAATTCAAACATATAAATTTTTTCCTACATAGGTATGTTTCTTATAATAATTCACTACCAATTTTAGGATTTGGAATTTACTTGAAGCAGGGATCTAATTTTTTTAATGAAAAATGCAGAAACCCTATCACACTTACCCCACTTGACCCTACAGCTATGATTTATGGCCGGTCTGTTCAGTGGTGAGCTTAAGGTAAGGTTGCTATACCATTTTTTGTTGTGACGGCATCACGCCTGAACGGCTGGACCGATTTCACTAATTCTTTTTTCGTTGTGTTTGTTATTGTCAGGAGAAGGTTTTTAATCAATGAGTTATTCGAAATTCGAACGGGTGTAGGAGTGCAAAAAGTGAGCCGATTTCTCCATAGATAGCATTGTAAGATTAGAATTTATACTTTTTATTTCAATAAGAAATTTCAGCACGTTCAACGCGAACGAATATTAAGTATAAGCACGTCAGAGCACGCGAGCTTAACTTGTAGGATTTTTATTTGAATATCATTATTTTATTTATTGAATTGAAAACGTTTGATTTTTTTTGTTTCCGAATTTAATTGATGTTTATAAATGGTAAGAAGTGAAGATATTGCTACAATGTATTATGGCAGTAAAGGCGATTACTATTCTAGATCTGATGAATACTTCTAAGAAATGTTAATTCCCTCTACGTATAGCGTAAAAACTTTGTAAAATTTTAGCAGCAAAAATTTAGCAAACTGATTTGGACAGTCTTTATAAGTGGTGCATGCATAACAAATCGTATTTAAATATTAATAAATGTTTTGTTACGAGTTAAGTTTGAATTATCGTCGTACTAGAGCTATACAAGAGGGATATTGGCCACGGGCGTCTTTATTTAGAACCACAGTCATGTGACGAGCCAACACCCGATTAGGCACCCAATGCAACTTTAACATCGTACGCAGCGTCGGAACTTCGAAAAATATATTTAACGTGCACTTCAACCACATGGGGTCTTATCCTGTGGACATTTTTGGATGCATTTGCCCAGCATCAATGGATTTTTCGATCAACCTTCAATTAGAATTCAATATTCATAGTAAATACAAGAGCCGTCTGTTGGGTTATTTAGTAATTTATAAACGGTACGTAATTACAAAGCTATTTAAAATCATAGTGATAGTACCAATGGAAGTTTTTGTTTTGGTATCAAAAACTCCTCAAAGTCTAAATAAAACCGCTAAACAAGAGAAATTCGGGTAATATTTCAATTAAATTTTAGTAAAATATGGTAGGTTTATTTTATATAACTACTAGTTGACCCGACAGACGTTGTCTTGTCTTTACTATGAATATTGAATTCTAATTGAAGGTTGATCGAAAAAATCCATCGATCCTTGGCAAATGCAGCCAAAAATGTCCAAAGACTAATACCCCATGTGGTGGGAGTGCAAGTTAAATATTTTTCAAAGACCCGACGCTGCGTACGATGTAAAAGTTGCATTGGGTGCCTAATCAGGTGTTGGCTCGTCACATGACTGTGGTTATAAATAAAGACGCCCGTGGCCAATATCCCTCTAGTATAGCTTTAGTGCGACGATAATTCAAACTAACCCTAACCCATACAACTGGATGGGAATAGCTACCCTACGCTAAATTTTTAACTTCGCCAAAAGCCGCCAATGCCAACATTCAATTGGCCATATAATAGCTGTACCAAATTGACAGTTTCATAAACATAAAGGTTTTACGCATATAACGTAGAGAGAATCGACATTTCTTAAAATTATTCATCAGATCTAGAATAGTAATCGCCTTTACTGCCATGATACATTGTAGCAATATCTTCACTTCTTACCATTTATAAACATAAATTCGGAAACAAAAAAAAATCAAAAGATTTCAATTCAATAAATAAAATAATGATATTCAAATAAAAATCCAACAAATTAAACTCACGTGCTCTGACGTGCTTATACTTAATTTTCGTTCGCGTTGAACGTGCTGAAATTTCTTTTAAATTGAAATAAAAAAGTATAAATTCTAATCTTACAATGCTATTCCTATGAGAAATACTCGTTTTGCACTCCTACCATTCGGGTTCGAATTTCGAATAAATCATTCATTAAGAACCTTCTCCTGACAATAACAAACACAACAAAAAAAATTAGTGAAATCAGTCCAGCCGTTCAGGCGTGATGCCGTCACAACGAAAAAATGGGACTTTAATTTATATATAAGATGATCGGAAGTGACAATCTTGACATTAGCATTTTACAGAAGCAAAGAATACATTTCGTCAATAAACATAAGTTAGAAAATTTTCATGAATTGCGATTTATGTTAAGGTATCCATACAACTTAGACAACTTTTTCGTTAATTTTTTAGATACTTTTAAAACTTTGTGAGAATATCAGGCATATACAAAACTAACATAAAAATACTTTACTCTGCAATAAAATATATTAAATGATAAATTAATTAGCTATTAATTTAAGTGTGCCAAACTGAGAACAACATAACGACATTTCAAATTAGTTGTTTCACATAGTTTTTGCAGAAAAGAAAACAGTAAATATCCAGGCATATGATCATATAAAATCTAAGCCCTAAGCAAAGTAGTCATTTAATTATGATAGTTTGAAATGGCTATCTTTAAAACGATTTTTTTAAAAACAATTTAATATTTAAAAGTCTGTAAAAAAATTAATATTTTTTTACAATTGTTATAAAAGTATGGCCACATGCCATGATATCCATACTCTTTAAAATAGGTACACTAAATTTTTTTTAAAAATCGAATGATTAATTTGAAATATCTTGCTCGGAGTACAAGCATATTATCGGGTGTCCAGCCGTCGGGAAAAGCTGGAAAATCGGAAATTGTACTTGAATATTTTAGCACCGGGAAAATCGGGAATGGTGCTTGAAATTGTTGAAAATTCCGGTGTGCATCGTTTTGCTGATTTTCAAGAGTTTGATATTTCCGTGGTTCCAATTCCTTCAAACTTACAATATTTGTCTTTTTTTTAAGATTTCGAATTTCGTCCTGATTTAAAAGTTATTTGTTATTAGGTAATTCGATTTTCCGTGTTTTGCAGTTAGCCTAGATTTGTTAATTGGGCGGAATTAAAGTTGTGATTTGAAAAAAACGAACCAGGAAAAATTAGCATGAATCTTCATTTTCCGATTTTAATGTTGTTTATGTAAAATTTCCATGTTGGAGACAACCAGAACAACGACCTTAGCATTCGACTTCACCGTCGTTGCACGAGAAACTCGAATATTCATGATCGTCCATGTTGGAACGAACCAGAACAGACGACCTTGGCATTCGACTTCACCGTCGTTGCACGGAAACACGAACACTCGATAGTCGCATGTATAGGAGAACGAACCAGAACAGACGACCTTGGCATTCGACTTCACCGTCGTTGCACGGAAACATCGAATACTCATGATCGCCATGTTGGAGACGAACCAGAACAGACGACCTTAGCATTCGACTTCACCGTCGTTGCACGGAAACATCGAAATATGATTCGTCAAAATAAGTGAGAAATATGAAAAAAAATAGTTGGATGAATTATAGTTCATGTTAAGTAAATACAGTATATTTCACTAAATGTATGACGGAAAGTGAAGACCAAAGCACATTCTCTGCCGGAATATCGAGTGAAATTCGTTACTCGAAAAATTTGTAAAACATTCGCATCATTTGTTATATATTTAATAACCTGTAATTTTTTTTAATGAGAAGTATGATTAAAAAAATTTGAAGATCTTATCATTCTACTTTGCCATTGTTGCACGGAAACTTTGAATGCCAATCAATTAAAATATTTATTGAAATTAAATTTTACATGATTTATTCTGTATTTTACTACAGCTATGGTGAGAAGTGGCGACATTAGTCTTTGCAAAATATCGAAAGCAATTCATCACTTGAGAGAAATTGGGAAATTATTACAAATTAATGCTTAGAAAATTTTCTTTAATGCGATATATCCAACTTTTTTTAGTAGATTTTTTAGAAGAATGAAACATAAGTACACTAAGTAATTTCAATTCATGTTTTAAAGAAAAGTTTTTAAATAGATCATACTAATTATTTTATTTTAAAAGGATACTAAAGGCTAGACAAAAATATTTTAGTATATTGCGAAAAAAAAAATTTGCTGCTTGACTGAGACCCATTTGTAACTAAATTGAAAACCGTGGAAACCGTTTAGAAACTATGTTTAAAAACAATTTGAATGTTTTCCTTTTCAACTATGAAATAACGTGAACAAATATATTGACCTAACTGGATTTCAGGAAACCACTTGAATTCCAAGTTTTTTTTTTATTAACAATACGCGTTTAACGTTTTTGGTAGTTCGGTCTATCGAAATTATAATTTAAACATTTATACATTAGACCTATGCATAATATAAGGAACGTATTAAGTTAAACTTACTGATTCTTTCCCCAAAACTGTTTTTTTTAAACTAATAAACGAATCTTACTTAACAGTAAGAGTGAATCAAGAGCAACTGCTCTTTACCGTAGGCGAAAGTGTAAACAAACTCGACAGTTGTCATTGCAGAATTAGAAATATAAGGGAATTTGGGAGCCACGAAAGAGTATTAGATATATATAGATAATCAACACTACTACTATATTTTACTACAATTATGACTAGAAGCATTTTTCTTAATATCATTTAACTTTGCCGCAGTTGCACGGGAACATCGAATATTATGACCCCCAACCGAGAGATTATCTTTTATTATTTGACTGATTATTTTAAGTAATTTTATAGCTTACTTTTCTTTTTTTTATTAAATTCGAAAGTTCAAAGGAGTGGAAAGTCAATTAAAATTCAGACCTTAATGACTGATTCTAAAATTCGTTTCGATTATAAAAGTATAAGACATCAAACAACTATTTTTAAACCTCGTGCCCGCCTGTCTGTACGTTTTTCGTTCAGTATCTGTCCTTTACACGGAGTTTTTATTACTTTAGTTATAATAATCTGATAAATTTATTAAAGATATGACACTTTATGCTGTTTGTCCGTCTGTATGCTTTTTCGCACGTCTGTTCTATGACGGTCTGTTGCAACTTCCGTTCTAACAGTACAATTTAAAAAAATCTTTTCTGTTACAAAGGAAATACATTAGATACTATCTTTTACACTTTTTGCACGTCTATCTGTACTATTAGAGAACTTCAATAAGTATTAAAGTAGCAGGAAAGTTATATATTCTTGTTCTTTAATTTCTTTTTAAACATTACTTACGTACGAAGCATTATTGCATTGGTCCACTTTTTGTTAGGTACTCTTTTTATAATTGATTTTTAGTCAAAATTTTGTAGATGTCATTTTTAAAGAATGTTTAAGACAATCATTTGGACGATGCACACACAAGTTTTCTATTAAATTCAATAAAAGCATATTTCAACTACTACATTTATAATTTTCGCGTTATGTATTTATTAATAAAGATAATTAAAGAGTTTAGGTAGCGAAATTCATTTATTATATCCGGCAATTTAATGTTCTTGTCGATAATAATTAAAACCTTTGAACGATTTGTAAAAATTTCTAACGTTTTAAATAATTATCTTTTCAGCTTAATAAACTTTTGAAAAATATTATCTATCATTACTACACTTAAATTTAAAATCATTGTTGCCTTTTTGAGCACACGAAAAGTTGATATTTAGTTTTGTAATTATTTTATAAAATCACGAATGAGAATCGACGACCCTAGCAGTTCATTTGAAACGCAGTTGCCCAGAAACATTGAATGAAATTATGGCCACCAATCGAGATGTATCCATATTCCTTAAACATTTTTTAAAAAAATATTTGAGATTCTTATAAAAGTTTGTTAGAATAAAACGCATAAAACTAACAATAATAATTTACTTTACATAATTAAAGATTAACTGGTTTATTAGGAAATTTTTTACGAGGGTAAACGATAAGGATGACTACGAAATTAAGTTATATCAATCAATTGAAACTGAAAAATACGATTTAAAATCTATACAATAGCATTGGTGATGGAATCGTTGTTTTTCGGTGACAAATATAATTGTTTTAACTTTACCAAACTGACTATTACCGATATGACTAGTTTATAAGAAAATTGTTTTATTTATTTGTACTATTCTCAAACTGGAAACATGTTGACTTCACATCCATGAAAACTATCATTTGATACAATTTATTTTTATATTTTATGATTAAAAATTTAAATTATTTGAAAATGTATTACAGTATTTTATTACTTATATTACATATTTCTATTATTTTAGTGTTTGTTACCAATCTGAAAGACTCAAAAGGGCGCGTAGTTTAAAGTTTTTAAAAATAAACTTACTTGTTTTTCCACTGGAAACTGTCAGCAGTCTGCTGGGACAATTCAATGACGTTTTCTCTTACGGAAAAAAAGTTTTTGGCCCGGTACACGTTTTGGAAGTTGAAGTACCGATCTGAAATACAAATTTGTGGACATGTATTTTTTGCGTCTTTTCGATTAAACAATTATAAAAAATTATTAATGGTATTGATAAAAGCCATTAAAATGAAATTTACTTTATTTAAAGTATATTTGTTATGATACTATAAAACGGATAAAATATAGTTGCAAATAAGTCATAGCTACTTGTGACACGTTATCGATCCGACTTTTAAGTCTTCAAAACCTTTCCTAGTTAAGGTATCCATATAACTTAGAAACAGAAAAATGGATCAAAATATGTTTTCTAATACTTTTGCATTAAAATATTATCTGATTATCTTTCAAATGGTACAAGTAGATTTCTTCTACTGTAAATAGTTTTGAATTTACAAGCAGACTTTTAAAGGCAATTCTATTGTCATCAATCTTACAATGAAAACTTTGAACTCATTTTCTGAAGATTTTTTTTTTTTTCATAATATGCTTGTATTCCGAGCAAGATATTTCAAATTAATATCATTCGATTAAAAAAATTTTAAGTGTATTTTAAAGAGTATAAATCAGGGCATGTGGCTATACTTTTTATAACAATTGCAAAAAAATATTACATTTTTTACAGACTTTTAAAAAATTTAATTAATTAAAAAAATCATATTTTAAAGCTAGCCATTTCAAACTATCATAATTAAATAACTTAGATTTTATATGATCACATGCCTGGATATTTACTGTTTTCTTTTCTGCAAAAATTATATAAAACAACTAATTTTAAAGGTATTTATGTTGTTTAAAGTTTGGCACACTTAAATTATTTGATAATTAATTTATTAATTAATATATATTTTTTTATTGCAGTAAAGTATTTTTGTTAGTTTTTACGTGAGATCTTCTCACAAAATTTTAAAAGTCTATCTCAAAAATTAAAGAAAAAGTTGTCTAAGGTATATGGATACCTTAAAGTGACCGTACACGTTGAAAAAGGCATTTTTGAAAAAAAAAATGATTTTTTACTTTTTATATTATTACCCAGGTTTTTTGTTTCCAAAACTGTCATCATTTTAACTGTGCCGCAATTAGAACGAACGTAGTAATTGATTTAGTAAATGTAAGTGGCGCTAGAATCAACCAGATGTTGAAACTTTAAAAATGCGTTTTTCTCGCATTTCAGTTTTTCATTAAATAGCTTGAGTCAGAAAAAGATAACTTAAAAAGTTATCGAGTAATTTAAAAAAAAATTCTACTAATTTAGAAATTTTTGTCTAGGGAATATACCTAAAAAAACTTGGGAGAAATATGTTTGTTTTTTAGGCCTATTAATCATTTTGACACATCGAAAAAAATTGATGAAAATCACTCTTTTCAAGTACTGATAAAAATTTTATTTTTAAATAAAATCTTTTGGTTTTAGGCTTATTCCCTAGACATAAGTTTACAGTTTAACTCGGTGGGTTTTTTTCTTAATAGGTCGAACAGTTTTTCTAGCCTAGTTGAAGTTTTAGACAAAAAACTGCAAAAAACATGCATAAAATGACAATATTTAATTTTTTTTATCTATATACATAAAAGGCAACTTCCGTTTGTATAAGACACGATATAAAGAACCACGCAACAAATCGTCACGAAATTTGGCACAAAAATTCATCTCATCTCCGGAACCAACATAGGCTAAGAATTTTTCGAATAAGATTATTCCTTCTATCGTTTTCGAAAGTTTCTGAAAAAACTACACCACTTTGGCTCAAATCCGATCTTTTTTTACTTTCCTGATCTGCTGAAAAAATTAAATAAAACTTTTAACAAAAATAATTAAAATTGAAAATGTTTATTTTATGCTGTTGACATTACCATCAGAAACTAAATTCATTATTTGAAAAATAATTGACATGTTTCAAGTGACGTAATTCCGCCAGTCTCCATTCCCGGATTTTATTGTGGGTTTATTTGATGATTTTTTCATTGCTTTTTCTGTGGACTGCATGTATGCATATTTAAGCAATAAATGTTTCGTTAAGCTATTACTGAACTATGATGGTTAATAAAGGCTGTCGCACTAGAGCTGCATATTAGGTTTTTATGTCTTTATTTTTTCGCCAAATACGCTGCAAAACTCGCCAAATTATTAACTAAAACTCGAAAAATAGGCAATTTTTTTTAATAAACAATTTATAAGCTGGTTGGTTGTTCGAAGGTCATTGTGTTAGAGCTGTATAATGGGTGTGTTTGTAGCTATATCTTTTTTCACGCCAAATTATTTCCCAAACGCGCCAAATGAGCTAAAAGGTTTTATATTTATGAGGGAATTGTGATTACATTTATGAGGGCATTTTATAGCGTATTTTTCATTTTGGAATTTTAACGCAAAGAAACGGGATTTTATACTTTATAACGAGTGGGAACAATAACATAGGTTTATGATCTTATAACAGGTAAATATTATGGTACACATATTTGGATCGATTTGACACAATATTTGTCCTGAACGCATTTTTTTCTGCCATTTTAATCTATTATTGATAATGCCTAAAAGAAAACCCAAACATATTGGTCAAGTTCAATCTAAGAAGAAAAAAAAAGCAAAGGCTTTACGCTTAAATGAGACGGCTACAGAGCGAGAGCGGCGACAGCTTACTATATCCAAGTTGTACTATATCCAAGTTATTTCTTCCAGATACACAAAAATACTACCAAAGTTGTTTCATAGTTCATATTTTTGAAAAAATGGTCCGAACGTGTGCAGATACCTTAAAAAACACAAAATGTGACGAGTTTCAGCAAAGCAACAAAGTCGTTACTAAGAAAATTAGTTTCAGCAACTGTTTTAACCGTCTTCATTATTTTCAAGTCATAGGCAAAAAAAAATCCTATTTACCAAAAACAGTACATAAATCATTAATAAAAAGAATGAACAGATAAGTACCAAGGTTAGAACCCTGTGGAACACCTGAGGTATTTGTAAACCTATCTGAAACAGCATTATTAAAATAAACATATGAAGAACGGTTATTTAAATATGAAACATCGAATGCCTATAATCTCCAATTGGGGACACAAGCGAAATCAGACGAACTTAAAGCATTCGACTTTACCGTCGTTGCACGGAAACATCGAATGCGATTCGTCAATTGAGAAATTAAAAAAATAGTTGGATGAATTATAATTTATGTTAAGTAAGTACAGTATATTTCACTAAATCTATGACGGAAAGTGAAGACCTAAGCACATTCTCTGCCGGAATATCCAAAGAAATTCGTCAATGGAAAAATTCGTAAAACATTCGCATTATTTGTTATATATTTAATAACCTATATTTTTTTTGAGAAGTATGATTAAAAAAATCGAGGATGTTATCATTCTACTTTGCCGTTGTTGCACGGAATCTTCGAATGCCAATCAATTTAAAATATTTATTGAAATTAAATTTTACATGAATTATTCTGTATTTTACTACAGCTATGATGAGAAGTGGCGACATTAGTCTTTGCACAATATCGAAAGCAATTCATCACTTGAGAAATTATCGTCCGCCAACCTCCGGGAATTTCTTGCGCAGTTCCCTTTGGATCGGTTCGCAATCCAGGCTCGCTTACCGTTCATTGAAATAGTTTAGTCTAGCCATTAGTATCCTTTTAATATAATTACAAATTAATGCTTAGAAAATTCTTTAATATGATATATCCAGCTTTTTTTGGTAGATTTTTAGAGGAATGAAACATACGTACATTAAGTAATTTCAATTCATGTTTTAAAGAAAAAAGTTTTTAAATAGATCATAGAGTAATTATTTTATTTTAAAAGGATACTAAAGGCTAGACAAAAATATTTTAGATTATTGCGAAAAAATATTTTGCTGCTTGACGGAGATCCATTTGTAACTAAATTGGAAACCGTGGAAGCCGTTTAGAAACTACGTTTTAAAACAATTTTTCCTTTTCAACGATTGGTGGCCATAATTTCATTCAATGTTTCTGGACAACTGCGTTTCAAATGAACTGCTAGGGTCGTCGATTCTCATTCGTGATTTTATAAAATAATTACAAAACTAAATATCAAAACTTTCCTTGTGCTCAAAAAGGCAACAATGATTTTAAATTTAAGTGTAGTAAATGATAGATAATATTTTTTTTAAAGTTTATTAAGCTGAAAAGATAATTATTTAAAACATTAGAAATTTTTACAAATCGTTCAAATGTTTTAATTATTTTCGACAAGAACATTAAATTGCCGGATATAATAAATGAATATCGCTACCTAAATTCTTGCATTATCTTTATTTATAAATACATAACGCGAAAATTACAAGTGTAGTAGTTGAAATATGCTTTTATTGAATTCAATAGAAAGCTTGCATCGTCCAAATGATTGCCTTAAATATCTTTAAAAATGACATCTACAAATTTTGGACTAAAAATTAATTACAAAGAGTACCTAACAAAAAGTGGACCAATGCAATAATGCTTCGTACGTAAGTAGTGTTTAAAAAGAAATTCGGAAAGAACAAGAATATATAACTTTCCTGCTACTTAAATACTTATTGAAGTTCTCTAATAGTACAGATAGACGTACAAAAAAAGTATAAAAGATAGAAAGGAAAGACATCGGATACTAACTAAAAAAATTTCTTTTTAAATTGTACTCAATGTACTGTTAGCACTGAAGTTGAAACAGACCGTCATAGAACAGACATGCGAAAAAGCGTACGGACTAACAGCATAAAAAGTGTCATATCTTCAATAAATTAATCAGACTATTATAAATAAAGTTTTAAAAACTCCGTATTATAAAGGACAGATGGACAGACTGAACTAAAAACGTACAGACAGGCGGGCACGAGGTTTAAAAATAGTTGTTTGACGTCTTATACTTTTATAATCAAAACGAATTTTAGAATCAGTCGTTAAGATCCGAATTTTTAAGGGACTTTCCACTCCTTTTAACTTTCGAATTAAAAAAAAAAGAGGAAGCTATAAAATTACTTAAAATAATCAGTCAAATAATTACAGAATATCTCGATTGGGGGTCATAATATTCGATGTTCCCGTGCAACTGCGGCAAAGTTAAATGATATTAAGAAAGTTGCTTCTAGTCATAATTGTAGTAAAATCTAGTAGTAGTGTTGATTATCTATTTATAATACTCTTTCGTGGCTCCCAAATTCCCTTATATTTCTAATTCTGCAATGACAACTATCGAGTTTGTTTCCACTTTCGCCTACGGTAAAGAGCAGATGCTCTTGATTAACTCTTACTGTAATTTAAGATTCGTTTATTAGTTAGTTTAACTTTATACGTTCCTTATATTATGCATGTTTAATGGATAAATGTTTTAATTATAATTTCGATCGACCGAACTACCAAACACGTTAAACACTTATTGTTAATAAAAAAAACTTGGTGAGACGAACCAGAACAAACGACCTTAGCATTCGACTTCACCGTCGTTGCACGGAAACATCGAATACTCATGATCGCCAAGTGAGACAAACCAGAACAGACGACCTTAGCATTCGACTTCACCGTCGATGCACGGAAACATCGAATACTCATGATCGCCAAGTGAGAGACGAACCAGAACAAACGACCTTAGCATTCGACTTCACCGTCGTTGCACAGAAACTTCGAATACCGAATACTCATGATCGCCATCTTGGAGACGAACCAGAACAGACGACCTTAGCATTCGACTTCACCGTCGTTGCACGGAAACATCGAATACTCATTATCGCCAAGTGAGAGACGAACCAGAAGAGACGAACTTAGCATTCGACTTCACCGTCGTTGCACGGAAACATCGAATACTCATTATCGCCAAGTGAGAGACGAACCAGAAGAGACGAACTTAGCATTCGACTTCACCGTCGTTGCACGGAACATCGAATACATTATCCAATAGACAGAGGAGACTAATTCGACTTCATCGTTGCACGGAAACTCGAATGATTCGTCAATTGAGAAATTAAAAAAAATAGTTGGATGAATTATAATTTATGTTAAGTAAATACATTATATTTCACTAAATCTATGACTGAGAGTGAAGACCTAAGCACATTCTCTGCCGGAATATCGAGTGAATTTCGTCAATGGAAAAATTCGTAAAACATTAGCATCATTTGTTATATATTTAATAACCTATATTTTTTTAGAAGTATGATTAAAAAAATCGAGGATGTTATTCTACTTTGCCGTTGTTGCACGTAAACTTCTAATGCCAATCAATTTAAAATATTTATTGAAATTAAATTTTACATGAATTATTCTGTATTTTACTACAACTATGATGAGAAGCGGCGACAGAGAAGTCTTTGCACAATATCGAAAGCAATTCATCACTTGAGAAATTGGGAAATTATCGCTCGCTAACCTCCGGGAATTTCTCGCGCAGTTCCCTTTGGATCGGTTCGCAATCCAGGCTCGCTTACCGTTCATTGAAATAGTTTAGTCTAGCCTTTAGTATCCTTTTAAAATAATAAAAATTAATGCTTAGAAAATTCTTTAATGTGACATATCCAACTTTTTTTTTGATAGATTTTGAGGAATAAAACATATGTACATTAAGTAATTTCAATTCATGTTTTAAAGAATTTTTTTTAAAAAATAGATCACAGTAATTATTTTAATTTAAAAGGATACTAAAGGCTAGACAAAAATATCTTAGATTATTGCGAAAAAATATTTTGCTGCTTGGCTGAGATCTATTTGTAACCAAATTGGAAACCGTGGAAGCCGTTTAGAAACTACGTTTAAAAACATCTTTTTCCTTTTCAACTATGAAACAACGTGAACAAATATATTGACCTAACTGTATTTCAGCAAACCACTTGAATTCCAAGTTTTTTTTATTATCAATACGTGTTTAACGTGTTTGGTAGTTCGGTCGATCGAAATTATAATTTAAACATTTATACATTAAACATGCATAATATAAGGAACGTATAAAGTTAAACTAACTAATAAACGAATCTTACATAACAGTAAAAGTGAATCAAGAGCATCTGCTCTTTACCGTAGGGGAAAGTGTTAACAAACTCGACAGTTGTCATTGCAGAATTAGAAATATTAAGGAATTTGGGAGCCACGAAAGAGTGTATATATATAGATAATCAACACTACAGTGCTGCACCAAAGTTTAGGCACAGACGCGATTCATGAAAAAGTCCCTAATGTTAGTTATTTTCCAGTAGTTTTTTGTTTTCGATATATTCTTTAGGCAGCATGAAAAATAGGGTAAGAAATTTTCAAAAAAATATAAATAAATTTGACTTACATCAACAAAATTGAAAATTTCAAAACTTTCCTTGCCACAAAAGTTTCGACAGACGTTTCAGTTTTATGCAAATTCTAGAGAGAAAGTTATTGCGTTAACAAAGGAAGGGATGTTTAAGTTGCTTTGAAAGGTTCAATGTAATTTTCAGTGCTTAGAACCATACCGAAGCCAACTGAATTTTCGTATGAAGAGATTATAAGAATCTGGATATTGAAATCCAGAGGTAACACTGTTTCTGATATTTCTACAGAATTAAAGCGTTCCAAAAGAGGTGTTTATAGAAAGTTAGCACGTGGTAATCAATATCTACCAAATTCGCGGTCTGGAAGACCTCGAATCACCAGCAAACAAGAGAACATATCAATAAGAAAAATTGGCTTAGAAACAACATTGCTCTTCAAATCAAATTAAAGCCTGATTGCGGCTAAAGATTTAAGTGAAACTATTAGGAGAACCAAGGAATATGGATACTTGATAAAATCCAAGCTGACGCGCAAGCCTTTCTTGCTATCTCATCATAAAGATGCAAGACTTCAATGGGCTCAACCCATGTCTTACAACGAAAAATGGCTGCAAGTGATCTTGAGCGAAGACAAAAAATGGAACCTAGGTGGTCCCGATGGGTATGGCTACTACTGGCATGATCTGCGTAAAGATACCAAGATTCAATTTTTGTGCAACACTGTACTACTATATTTTACTACAATTATGACTAGAAGCAACTTTCTTAATATCATTTAACTTTGCCACAGTTGCACGGGAACATCGAATATTATGACCCCCAATCGAGAGATTCTGTTATTATTTGACTGATTATTTTAAGTAATTTTATAGCTTCCTCCTTTTTTTTTAATTCAAAAGTTAAAGGGAGTGGAAAGTCCGGATGTGGTACGGGAGTGGAAAGTTCGGATCTTAACGACTGTTTCTAAAATTCGTTTTGATTATAAAATTATAAGACATCAAACAACTATTTTTAAACCTCGTGCCCGCATGTATGCAAGTTTTTCGTTCAGTCTGTCCATCCGTTTTTTATAATACGGAGTTTTTATAATTTTAGTTATAATAGTCTAATTTATCTATATGACACTTTTTATGCTGTTTGCCCGTACGCTTTTTCGGACGTCTGTTCTATGACGGTCTGTTTCAACTTCAGTGCTAAAAGTACAATTTAAAAAGAAATTTTTTTTGTTAGAAAGGAAAGACATCAGATACTATCTTTTACACTTTTTTTGTACGTCTATCTGTACTATTAGAGAACTTCAATAAGTATTTAAGTAGCAGGAAAGTTATATATTATTGTTCTTTCCGAATTTCTTTTTAAACACTACTTACGTACGAAGCATTATTGCATTGGTCCACTTTTTGTTAGGTACTCTTTATAATTAATTTTTAGCCCAAATTTTGTAGATGTCATTTTTAAAGATATTTAAGACAATCATTTGGACGATGCAAGCTTTCTATTGAATTCAATAAAAGCATATTTCAACTACTACACTTGTAATTTTCGCGTTATGTATTTATAAATAAAGATAATGCAAGAATTTAGGTAGCGATATTCATTTATTATATCCGGCAATTTAATGTTCTTGTCGAAAATAATTAAAACATTTGAACGATTTGTAAAAATTTCTAATGTTTTAAATAATTATCTTTTCAGCTTAATAAACTTTTGAAAAAATATTATCTATCATTTACTACACTTAAATTTAAAATCATTGTTGCCTTTTTGAGCACACGAAACGTTGATATTTAGTTTTGTAATTATTTTATAAAATCACGAATGAGAATCGACGACCCTAGCAGTTCATTTGAAACGCAGTTGCCCAGAAACATTGAATGAAATTATGGCCACCAATCGAGATGTTTCCATCTTAAGGTATCCATATACCTTAAACATTTTTATAAAATATTTGAGATTCTTATAAAAGTTTGTTAGAATAATATGCATAAAACTAACAATAATAATTTACTTTACATAATTAATGATTAACTGGTTTATTAGGAAAAACTTTATGAGGGGAAACGATATAAGAATGACTAAGAACTGTAAAGGTTGGATTTGTGGTTGGTCAATGAACTTAGGCATGAGTAAAAACATAAGACAATTTATTACAGTTTAACAAGATATTTATAAAAGGTCACCCTATCGGCGAGGAACAGAAACTAACTGATTTACATAATGCGCGATATCTTCTACAACAAAATTAAGTTATATCAATCACTTGAAACTGAAAAATATGATTTAAAATCTATGCAATAACATTGGTAATGGAATCGTTTTTTTTTGTGACAAATATAATTTTTTTTAACTTTACCAAACTGACTGTTACCGATCTGACTAGTTTATAAAAAAATTGTTTTATTTATTTGTACTATTCGCAAACTGGAAACACGTTGACTTCACATCCATGAAAACTATCATTTGATACAATTTTTTAAAAAATATTTTATGATTAAAAATTTATATTATTTAAAAAATGTATTACAGTATTTTATTATTTATATTACATATTACTATTATTTTAGTGTTCGTTACCGATCTGAAAGACTTAAAAGAGTGCGTATTTAATTTTTAAAAAAAAATAAACTTACTTGTTTTTCTACCGGAAACTGTGAGCAGTGTGTTGGGACAATTCAATGACGTTTTCTCTTCCAGAGAAAAAGAGTTTGGCCCGGTACACGTTTAGGAAGTTGAAGTACCGATCTGAAATATAAATTTGTGGACATGCAGTTTTTGCGTCTTTTCGATAAAACAATTATAAAAAATTATTAATGGTATTGATAAAAGCCATTAAAATGAAACTTACTTTATTTAAAGTACATTTGTTATGACACTAAAAAACGGATAAGATATAGTTGCAAATAAGGCATGGCTTACTTGTGACACGTTATCGATCCGACTTTTAAGATCTTCAAAACCTTTCCTAGTTAAGGTATCCATATACCTTAGAAAACGGAAAAATGGATCAAAATATGTGTTCTGATACTTTTGCTTTAAAATATTATCTGATTCTTTATCTTTCAAATGGTACAAGTAGATTTCTTCTACTGTAAATAGTTTTTAATTTACAAGCCGTCTTTTAAAGGCAATTCTATTGTCATCAATCTTACAATGAAAACCTTGAATTCATTTTCTGAAGAACGATTTTTTGCATAATATGCTTGTATTCCGAGCAAGATATTTCAAATTAATATCATTCGATTAAAAAAAAATTAAAGTGTATTTTAAAGAGTATAAATTAGGGCATGCTGCCATACTTTTTATAACAATTGTAAAAAATATTACATTTTTTACAGACTTAAAAAATTAAATAAAAAAAAATCATATTTTAAAGCTAGCCATTTCAAACTATCATAATTAAATAACTACGTTACTTAGAGCTTAGATTTTATATGATCACATGCCCGGATATTTATTTTCTTTTCTGCAAAATTTATGTAAAACAACTCATTTTAAAGGTCGTTATGTTGTTTACAGTTTGGCACACTTTAATTATTTGATAATTTATTAATTAATATATTTTTTTATTGCAGTGAAGTATTTTTATGTTAGTTTTTTATGTGTGATCTTCTCACAAAGTTTTAAAAGTCTCTTAAAAATTCAAGAAAAAGTATCTAAGGTATATGGATACCTTAAGGTGGCCGTACACGTTGAAAATTGCATTTTTTTACTTGTTTATATTATTACTAAGGTTTTTTGTTTCTAAAACTGTCATTATTTAACTGTGCCGCAATTAGAACGAACGTAGCGATTCATTTAGTAAAGGTAAGTAGCACTAGAATCAGCCAGATGTTGAAACTTTAAAAATGCGGTTTTTTCTCATTTCAGTTTTTCATTTAATAGCTTCAGTTAGAAAAAGATAACTCAAAAAGTTATTGAGTAATTTTAAAAATTATTTTTCTACTAATTTAAGAAATTGTTGTCTGGGGAATATACCTAAAGACCTTGGAAGAATTATGTTTTTTTTTATTTTGGCCTATTAATCCCTTTGACACATCGTAAAAAATGATGAAAATCAGACTTTTTTCGACTACTAATAATTTTTTTTTTAAATAAAATATTTTGGTTTTAGGTATATTCCCTAGATATAAATTTACAGTTTAACTTGGTGGTTTTATTTTTTTAATAGGTCGAACAGTTTTTTCTAGCCCAATTGAAGTTTTTGACAAAAAATCTGCAAAAAACATGCATAAAATGAAAATATTTTAAAAAATTTGGTATATATGCCAAATTTTTACTTGCTATATATAGTTATTTCTCTCATACACACAAAAATACAACCAAAGTTGTTTCCTAGTTCATATTTTTAAAAAAGTGGTTCGAACGTGTGCAGATACCTTAAAAAACACAAAATGTGACGAGCTTCAGTATTTAAAGCAACAAAGTCGTTACTAAGAAAAATAGTTTAAGATGCTACTTTATTGAAAATATTAAAAAATCGGTCAAGAAGCAAATTAGCCAATTTACTAAACTAATACTGATCCCGATATATGAATGAAGAAAAGCGACAGATCTGTCAATTGCAGACGAAAAGAGTGCTCTGATCGTTATGCCGAATGCACCAATTGATAATCAAAATTAGTTAAAGCTAGCCATTTCAAACTATCATAATTAAATAACTACGTTGCTTAGAGCTTAGATTTTATATGATCACATGCCTGGATATTTACTGTTTTCTTTTCTGCAGAATTTTTGGGAAACAACTAATTTTAAAAGATAATTTTGTCATATCCGTCACTTTTCACTTTTCCACGCACGGTCAATTTATGAGCCGCGAAATTCTAACCATTGGGATTTACAATTTTATTTCTAAGTTTATATTAGATTTTTTTAAAATCTATAACTATATATTATGAGATTTCACTGATACGTAGTCAGGTTCCGTTATATATACCGTTATATATATCCGTTTATCTAAATGACTAAAATTAGTAAAATAGGCGTTTTATAATTAATTATCTATATTCTAGAATCTAATGTTCGTTACCCGATCCTATATTTTAATTTTTTATATTCAGCAAAGACAGGATATTTCAGCAGACAGAAAATCTCCCCACTTAAACTTATCATTTCACAAGGAAATAATCAATTTAATATAATATAGCCACATGGTCATATCGACAAAATGTGGGCGTTGTGTGTTTGTAGATGTTGGCAATGAGTTTAGAGTTGCGAAAGTGATTAAGGGTTTAACCTGAAGAAAAAGACTAACGACCTTCAATTTTTGCCACTGAGTGATCGAATCATGCGCAAAAACGGCTCAAAATTTCAGTGCACTAAGTTACAGCGCATAGGTGCAGCTAAGGTTACAGCTTTAAATGATAACAAGATAGACAAATTTTTTGCTGATTACTGAATTTAGTAGTTAAGTCAAAATTCACATGTCCTCGAAAGTACATTTTGTCAATAAAAAACAACTTTTACTTGAGTAATAAAACGTAAAGAGCCACAACTTATAATATTTTGAGTTCCAAGTGAAATATAAAGGTCAACTTCATACAAATTAATCCAAAACGTTTTAAACTTACGCTTAATTCCGCTCAATTGAACCAAAAAATAATTTCACAAAACAATAGTTATCAGATAAATTTTCTTCACATTTAAAAATACCACAAAACGGCAGGCGATTATACAAATCGTTGTTTATGAATTTTTTTTTTGAATTATAGTTTAAATACTTTTGCAACTGTTATAAAATACATATTCTTTGAAGTACAATAGAAAAAATATTATCCAAGCTAATCTTTTTTTTCCATGAATTTAAAGTATATAAGTTTTATAAATCCAAAAGGCTCAAAGGAAAGATTTGATGACCATAGTTAAACAGCTTACGTTAATCTATTCATAATTTTCATTAATTTTATCGGAACTAGCTATGATCAAATGCGTAACACATTCGAATAGGATTCTATAATTCAACACTACCACTCCTAATTGATATGAAATAAAACACAACATATTAGTTAATTTTTTTGAACAGCAAGGGATACCGATTAATAATAAATCAATGCTGACTTACTTTTAAAATGAAGCTGTGCTTGTGTACCACAAATAAATTACACAAATTTTGTCTTCGAACGTGGACGTTTCGATCACAAACAAAATCACTCGACTACAGTACAAACTTAACATCGAAACCAATCACGTGGCCAAATTTATTAAAATTTGCATATGGCGCGCACTAGCACAGTTGCCATCCAACAAATTGGTTTATGGCTCCCAATGAATGAAATTAAACCAACAGCATGGCTTGCTTTAGGTGACGTAGCCCTTCCAGCACTTCCTTCGCTCGGTGCTTTGTTCTCACGTGACATTGATTCACAAATCAAGACTCGAGAAATAATTTATATTTATTTAATATTCCTGTTGCCACCCAAGACCTGAAACCTGCCCATTCGAATGTCGGATTTTGTTCACAATTTGTTTGGAAAGACGTTCCCGATTTGGCCCACTCATCAGTTCCAGCCTAATCGCACCATGCTTGGCTGGCATACCTGACAAATGACTGTTCGAAGGGGAAAATGTTTCAATATTAGAAATTTGAAGATTAACTAACTCAGGTTACGGGGTACACATTTCCGCATATAACAGGCATGAGAACACAAAAATATGAAAAAAGCTGAAAGCCGGAATTCAGAGAAATAGTTAAAGAAACACGTGATTTTTTTAAACACGTGATTTTTTTTAAAACAATATTTAAGTAACATGAGAAACTTTTCCACTCGCAGCAATTTTTTTTTAATATTTGAAACGTTTTGATTTGCATGGCAATACTGTCCTGAGTATATCTTAAAAAAAGAGCAATATATTATCTGTGTGCATATGCATTAAAAATGCCATATTTATACTGAATACAACTTGTACCTTAAATCTTCTATCATACAACTCACTCAGATAAAGACATCGATAAAAAAATGTTTAGTAATTATCGTACACTGAAGTTATGCCGATTACATAAATTAACTAGCAGCATAACCCTTTGAAAACAAGGTTAAAATAAAAAAAAATCTTACACATTGTTTGGAAATAATGTTTTTCTACAAAAACATAAAACAAGCTTTCAGACAGGCACTATAATATCTATAGCTCACATACAAAATAAAAAAAAGACATTGTGTTCTTCTGTCTCTAAAGTAATTACATATTTCACACACTTGTTAAGAAAAAATAATTCAAGCACTTTTTAAGTACTGTTCTGAGACTTTTTCAGAAAAATTCAGGGACAAGAAATTACTAACAACATTAAAGCTGAATATATAAACATACCGTTTGTATTCGTGTATAAACCGACTCTTTTTAAAACTAAAAACTGTCTAAAATCAGAAAATCGAGTATAGGCTGAATAAGAAATCACGCCTAAAAAAAGTTTCAAACATATATATAAAAAAAAATCTTTTATAATCCAAGTTCTTCTTGCCGACGCACAGTGGGGTATTTGACCGATGTAGATGGACAATTTTTTTTTATCACTTCTGGTAATAATGCATGAAATCTTGAGTTAATTTCGGGTATTATAAATGCAGAATACAACATTATACAACAACTAGCTTTATAAACCCGGCGTTGCACCGGTGCACCCTTAATAACGGTGATTGTTTTCTATGTAAACTATTATTTTATGCCAATTGATGCCTCCCATTCTAATATGAGGGGTTATCCAATTATATCCAGGTCCTTCCAGGAGTTAGAAGACTTTTCCATAGACCCTGGTGTTCGCCTTGCATACGGAACGTCCCGGTTCGTGTCCTTGCATTGCGTACACAATTGCCGACCTACAAACGGCTCGTGCAGCCAAAAAATGCCCGACGAATTACACCCTGTGTGGAGAGCGTGTACGTTAAATATCCTTTAAAATCCCGAAGCTGCGTATGATTACGCCCTTAAATTTGCGTTGGGTGTCTACTCAGGTGTCGGCTCGTCACTTAACTATGGCCAATAGCCCTCATGGGTAGCTCTAGTTAGACGATAATTCAAACTAAACCATTCTTATTGAACGACGATATAGTGGCGAAGATTGTATTGGATTCTGCCATATGATTGAATTATTTACAGAGCAAGATAGTTGAATAGGTAGGAAAGAACTTTGAATGATATGTGCATCGGAATGCGAGAATCATCTTCAAATGTTTGCTTGTATTGAACTTGTTGAGCTCCATCGCAACCCTATTTGGATATTAAAACAAGGGAAAATCTTTCTATCTCATTTACTTGTTGTAAAACTTCCAAGTGCTTCAGCAAGCCTGTCACAGTGTGATTCATCAGATTGGAAGCTTAACTTCGGCATAAGTCTCTCTAACTATCTATTAGGATCATTTTAATTATCAGGATAACATTCAAATTTATCTCTTTGTAAAAGGCTATAACATTTATATATGTTTTTGTTTGCATTTCTTCTGATTCTATATTGACTTCTAGAAAGTAAGGCTTCAACAAAAACTGACAGAGCTTCGTTTGAAGACAGTTGGGGGACAGTATTGTTTTTTTTTGTTGGGCTAGAGAAAAGGCTTTCTTGCATTTAGTAACTCGTGTTGGTAAACTAGCGATGTTTTTAGTACTAGAGAAGCATCTCTGTTCCCACTTTCTTTAAGCTTGGTTTGTGTAGCGAAAGTCAATACTTCCAAATCAGTATTTTTTCGTAATTCTTTTGTTTTTCTCCGATCACGAGTCACTGAAAGGTCTACCTTGTCCTTCCACAACTTTTGGAACTAAAAATAAACCTTCAAGCTAATCTTTGTTTTCTATCAAAAATATGTCTTCTTTTCTTTGAGATTTATGACAACGAAATTTTAATTTACATTTGAACCCTCTTTATTTCCCGCGTGAGTTCATCAGCGTGAGAATTTTCCAAATACTTCAATTTTTCATTTATGTTTTTCAAATGTTGTTACTGCATAATGGCAAACAACACTTTCCTAGTCATGATTATAACTTTTGATGATCCTAAAACAAAAATTAACGTTTTGAGACAAAGTTGAAGCTTGTGTACTTTGTTAGATCACATACCTACGATGCTAGAAAATTACGTTTATATAGCAAAACCGCAAAAACCCGCAAGAAATTTTACCAGATTCTTAAAGTTTAGATTCTAAGCTTTCTTTTAAGCTAAAAGTCAAAGCGGAACCTTACGGAACTGTATAACTAATTGACTCAAATGTAAATCAAATCTAAGAAAATTGATGATGAAAAATAGAACATTTTCAAAACGTTAATATGCTTAAAATAAAACCTTCAAAATAATTAAAACTGGTGGAAAATATACATTCTTACTTGCTGTAAGATTCGATAGCTGAAAAATCCATTTTCGTTGCTTTAATTAGGATAAAAAATAATTACAGCTCCGTCTGTTTACGAATGTAAGGAAACCAAAAACGAACACAACTGAACAACAAACTTTAAACCAGCATTACGAATGTAAAAAAAAAACGTCTGCAATTAAAAAAAAGTATTGTTCGACATGCGCTCATTATTCGTCTATCAGAAATGATATTTTCCCACGTACGTTTAAGTTTTTAAAATCGACTTTGGACCAGCTAGATTGGTCAAATACCCCACTGGGCGACGCAAGGTCACGCTCACTCGATCAGAAAAATTGGTTGATCCTACTGGGCCGGAACCAGAGCTACAGAAGTAAAAAGACACTTTTCTGATCACGCAGAGTCCAGAGAATTGTCGATCATTATCAGGCGATGACGCATCATCGGTGGATGCGTGAAAATTACTAGGCAGCAAAATAAATAAATCAAGAGATTATTATGCTTCAAATAGACCGAGAGCCCAGGGCCCCCAGACCTAAGTCATTTTTTAAAGGAGGAAATGTATCGGAATAGGTTCAGTTTTCATTTACTTTTAGTATATACATACCCGCTAGAGTGAACAAACGGCCAATTTACAGGTATCGGGTGCAAAAAGTAGGTAAATTATAAGTAAACTTAAGTCATTTTTTAAAGGCTGATTTTTACGTATGTTTTAGAAAATAATGTTAAAAGTTAATAATAAATTTCCCAGACACTTTCTGTGGGCCGAAACTTTTCCCAGACGCTTTGAACGTCTTTATCAAGTTCAGACTTTGTCCCACGCATCTGGCGGCGTAAGATGGCGCTACAATCGTCCTCGGACCACAAGAAGGGGAAGTTAAGCAAAAAAAACTATGTGTGTATTGGAGATGTGGTTGGTTGGTTGGTGGATTGACATATATATTCCGGTTTGTGTGCTTGATCATTGGAGATGTGGAAATGTTGTAAGCTAAAGACAGCTATGATTACTAGTTTACTAATTTATTTTCTAATTAAACAAAAATTTAATTAAATTGAAACGAAATTCTTTCTTCGTTTTTATTGCTTATCGACTCAGTTTTATTTGTCATTTTAAAAAGTACGAAAAATTACACCCCCACCCCCCCAAAAAAATCAACTTAATATATAATCTCAGTCTTACTTTTTATATATGTTACTCAGAGACCTATTTTAATACTTTTTTGCAAGCTGCCAGAATGGGCTAAACAACTACCAGACGCTCATAAATATCTCTATGCAAATGAACACACACCATTTCTTGCGCGCGGAGATCGGAACGTCATGAATGTACAGCTGTGGACAAAAAAAAGTAAACACTAGGATTATTTCGGCCGTTGTCCATCATAAGGAATCGGACCTTTTTGACTTTGTGAATAAATAACATTCTGAGTTAATTGCATGACACAAAATTTGCATAAGGGGCCGTCTTCATATCAAAAATGTTACGAACTTTAAAATTTCCAATAGCAACACCCAATTTTAATAACTTGGAAATGTTAAGCACCCTCGAAAACCCCTAAATCTAAGTTTTTGATACATTTGGATGAATATTTGACGAGTTATTTAATCGAATCACTTGATGTCTTTTGGGGGACCAACTCTAAAATAACAAGCGTAAGGTTCGTCCGAGGGGAAAAGCGAAATATTGAAATATAAGGTAGAATATGTTGAGGAGCCCTGCAAAGGATCAAAAGTTAATGGTGATGAAGTTTAACTTTTTCCCCTTTTTGCAAGTTTATTTCAACTGTATAGTTAACATTTTAAGTTTATTTATTAAAAATTAATTTTTAATTTTTTTGTGTGTATGCCAAGGATTTCTATACTGGGCGCCATTGAGTAACGAGACAACAATATTTATTTTTTATGAGAGCCACGATATGTTTTAAGTTTAGGTATATGTTTTGTTGGTGAACTTGTTTATAAAGATACAATATTTTAATTTTTTTTATTTATTATTGAATATTAATCATTCGTTGGCTTGAAATTGATTGCTGCTTTTAACTAAATTAACTTGTAAATAATATACTTTTTTTCTATTTATTAAAATTTTTGCTTAAGAATACTTCCAATAAAAACATACTTTTTTTATAATTTTCACTACGCATTCAAATGTATTCATATTTTATTTGCCATAATTATCGCTAAAAGTAAGAGTGAAAATATTACTTAATAATTAATGAAGAATTCCACTAGACTATCAATTAACTAAGTTATTTTTAAAGCTTTGTTATAAAACTATATAATTATATTATTCTATATATATTCTAATTTGCATATCAACCCTAAAAAGTGTTTGGGGGTTGTTTGGCCCATTAGCTATGTTTAGCTTAAAACATTTCCACATCTCCAATGATCAAGCACACAAACCGGAATATATATGTCAATCCACCAACCAACCACATCTCCAATACACACATAGTTCTTTTTTGCTTAACTTCCCCTTCTTGTCGTCCGAGGACGATTGTAGCGCCATCTCACGCCGCCAGATGCGTGGGACAAAGTCTGAACTTGATAAAGACGTTCAAAGCGTCTGGGAAAAGTTTCGGGCCAGTGAAAGTGTCTGGGAAATTTATTATTAACTTTTAACATTATTTTCTAAAACATACGTAAAAATCAACCTTTAAAAAATGACTTAAGTTAACTTATAATTTACCTACTTTTTGCACCCGATACCTGTAAATTGGCCGTTTGTTCACTCTAGCGGGTATGTATATACTAAAAGTAAATGAAAACTGAACCTAATCCGATACATTTCATCCATTAAAAAATGACTTAGGTCTGGGGGCCCTGGGCTCTCGCTCTAAAATTTTTGATAAGGTGAAAATGTTACTCTTTTCTAACGGGGGTATGCATTGGCCCTTGGCTGATATTTGAAGACATATTAGTGTGAAATCCAATCGTAATTCATCTTCAAAATTTAAATATATTTTTACCTTTATTGTTAAAATTTATAATTTAAACTTGTTTGTTAATGAAATTTAAGTTTAGTTTTCATTCATATACACCGAGAACGGAGGATTTTTTTTCCGGTGGCCGTAAATGCATTGGAAATGTTGACTTTTCGTGTATGAGCCAAACCCTTTTTTTTTAAGACGCTTGTCCGAAATTTCTCGGCCTATGCAGTATTTATTACAGACTATGTTTAGAAATATGAGTTAGGAATATCATGGTATCACGTAACGGCGAGTTACAGATGACGTGTAGTTGCAAACATGCTTCGGAAATTACGTTCAGAATGTTTTTGATATGATCCGATTTTGCACTATATAGTACAGCTTTTTGTTGTTGTCCCAAACGGTTTTGAGGACTTTTCAAAATATAGTAAAAACATAAATAAACTTTTTTTTTTAATTCAAGCACTTTTTAAATTCAAGGAAAGTACGAACCATGCACTGCGATTTCGCCGCGAACTAGTAAATATTACGATGCGTTGAAGTTTTGTTGAACGATCTGCCTAGAACTATAACTATATTATAAAAATAATGGTTTTGAAAGTTCTGATTTTCCTATAAAAACATCAACTTACATCGGAAACATATGTCGAAGACGATAGCTATTTTTTTAATCGGTCTAGATCTAGTTAAGAGCGTACTAAATGTAAGGATTTGAGTTCAGATTGAAAGCTTAACCCTCGCATTGGCTAACTTTTTTACTCATGACCAAAATACCATGCCTTAAGAAAATTTAAGCGTAGCCGATTTATCGTGACAATAAACGACATTCAAGACGTATTTTCAAATTAGTTGGAGTACAGCAATCAAAATAATTTTACAATCCAATTACCATTTTTCGAACAAAAACAAAAATCTGAAAGAAAAAAAAAGCGGAAAATGTCAAAAAATCGGAAAAGGACCAGAAATCGGAAAAAAGCGGAACTCCACCAAAAAGCGGAAAATTCTCATGCCTGATATAATTACATAGAAATAAGAAATAGATGGAAATGCTGCAGGGATAAACCAATACAAAAACCGGTTGACCAAGTAAAGCCAGCGATTGCATTGTAGTAAACCTAAATCAACGTTCTCGGCTCAATATTTAGCGCTATTCTGCCGTGAGCAGGTAAACTGCAGTAACCACAACAATGACTTAGACCATTGTTTCGAGCACTCAATAACTAAGAGGACACAGTGCCTCAAAAACGGCAAAAATTGCGAATTGTTTTTTATTTCCTAAAATTAAAGCTTGGAATCTTCTTAATAAGTCTACCGAGATTCAAAAGTGTAGCTATATTTTAAAAAGGTTATTCCACTTTTTATGCGGAAAGATAGGATAAAAATGCAAACGAATGAAAACTTTAAACGTGCTTTTCTCGGTGTTCATTTTTCCTTGATGACAAGATTTTCATAACGCTAAGGCTTTTTTTTAATAAAGACAAAATTCTTATTTTACCGGCATTAAAATAATTAATAAGTATATAATTTTAAAGATATTAATTGGTTATTATGAAAACAAAATTTTAGTAATTATTCACAAACTACAGATGGCAGCACTAACGGCATGTAAATGTCTAAACAATTATTTTATTTTAATTATAACTAATTAATATTTTTTAAATTTACTTATTAATTATTTTAATGGCAAAATATCTTTGTACTGTAATTTTTTTTGGTAAGTTTTCGTGAGTACATGTCGTATACTTTATTTAAAAACAGGGGGCCAAAGTTTCTCCATCGGAATTGTAATATGTTACCATACAACACCCTTAATGGAATATTAACTAAACGACAAGCTTGATATTTATAAACATAATAATCATTATCTAGAACAGTTTAGGAAATATAAGCATTTAAGAGGGACTGTCAGTCCCATAGAGCTAATGCATTAGTTTTGAAATCACAACTTCCGCAGAAGTATTGCTTTGCCATGTTAGCCCTTTTTCCCCAGGTATGGGAATCAACATAACATAGATATGAAATAAATTTGAAACGAAAATGATGAATGTGATTTCAAAAATAATGCATTAGCTATATGGGACTGACAGTCCCTCTTAGAGAATGCAACAATCCCTTTCTTGCTGTTAATATTGTTTATAACATTTTTTTTATCCAAAGGAACAAAACTTTTGATAATTTGTTTAAGTGTCTGAAATATATCTAGCAAACATTATTGTGCAATATATTGATTTAAAAAGAAGTTATGAGCATTAATAGTAATTTCTATTGTGAAGGGGGGGGGGGGGGGGAGCGTTCGCCAACTCACCAAAATTTCTAACTATCCTGTACTAGTACAAGTCGATATTTAGACGTTCTAATGAAAGCTTTTGGGAGGTGAGCGTTATTATTTTACTAACCCAATCACTTTAACTACATACAATGTTGTTAAAAAGTAACATACCACTCATGTGCCAGAGTAACAAAACTACTTGTATGTTTATGTGAAACGTTTTTCTTTTATTAAAAAACAAGGAACCTTGAATATTTATTCCTTGAAAGAAAATAAATGAAACTAGAATAAAGTTTTTTCTAAACTAAATTTAGTGCGTAAATGTTTAATATTGAATTAATACCGTGTTTAGAGCATTTTTCTTGTTCAACACAAATTTTGTGTGAAAGCGGGCTAAGTGACAGTTTCTGCTACAAACCTACTTGTTTAAAAAAAGAGCTTTAATAAATTAAAAGTAAAAATAATAGAAATGTTTATTATTTATAAATTTGCATTAACTTTTAACAACATGAGTGGGTTTCAAGGTAATTCGAGTCTGGTGTGACGTTAACCCTCACAAAACTAAACAGAACGCGTAGAGAAAAGCGTTTATTTAGTAGGATGCTTTTTTGGGCATTAAAACTGATATCTCTAAATATCACGTGGCTTTGTTTACTCGGACAACACTCTTAGGCGAATGAACTACGTATAACGTCCTTTACAGTTCTGTAAAAGTTGTCTTTCCTTTATACGACTTGTAGTTTAAGGTATCTCCCTACCTTGAAAACAGCAAATTTTGACCATTTTCACAATTTTGTGTTACTGTTTTAAAGAGAAGGCCTATTATTTATGTTTAAAAAACTGCAGGGATTTTTACTCAACGATAATTTAATCAAAGGTTACGGCTATTTCAGTGAAGCATTAGCCCATTGTGTGTATCTGAAAGCGTAACTTTAAACGTGTTTTCTGAAGAACGGTAATTTTCAACAACGTTCTTTTAAAACCTGATATCTCATAAACTACTTGATATAATGTAATAAAATTTTTATAGCATGTTTATTATAAGTTCAAGTGTGTTTTGAAATGAGATCTAAGTAAAATAACTGATAGAATTTATTTTATCGATTTTTTAATATTAAAATGTCCTCTTTTTTTGAAAAATTTCTATAAACATGGCTTTGATACTATGTAATTCCTAAAATATTAGAAGTATTGCTTAAATCTCCTTTCAAAACATGTAAGAAGGTCTAATGAATGACTCTGCCTAATATTTAAGGAAAAAATTAATAATTGCTTGACTTATGGCGTTTTGCGTAGCTCTTATATTTAAGGCAAATTTCTTCAAAATTTGCATTTTTAAAAAAAAAATAAAACTTTAACTTCAGTTTTTTTGGTCAAATATTCCATTCAACATTATTATTCATCATTACCACTAAAAAAATAGTTAATTTTAAAGTATTAAAAAATTAGACCCCTCAAGGTAGGCATAAAAACTGATATCGCTAAGTATCACGTGGTTTTGTATACTCGGACAACACTCTTAGGCGAATGAATTACGTATAACGTCCTTTACAGTTCTGTGAAAGTTGTTTTTCCTTTATAAGACTTGTAGTTTAAGCAGCAAACGCACAGGAATTGCATTTCTGTAAAACTCGTTTCACTTTTAATGTAGTGTGATTGCTAAGAAGCGAACTTAAAAGGTGCAAATTCCGCAGAGATATCAACATATTATTCGTAGTAAAGCGCGAACAGTTGCTGTAAAATAAGAACTTGAATTATCCAAATATAAATTAAAGAACCAAATTTGGTTCTAACGTTGCACTAGAATTACACGAGGGCTATAGGCAACAGGACACTGATTTTTAGCCAATTGCTTTAGTTAAACTTCATTCGATTCTACACAACAATTTACTTGTGTAGATCGGCGTTTTGTTATTCTACAGTACTACTTAGATAATACTTTAAATTTATTTAATAGGTTTTAAAACAAACCTTTTACTTGTTATACTACCTTTTTTAAAACGTTTTTAAGCACGTCTAGGAGTTTAAAAAAATTAGCACATTCCGAAAATATATAGTAAATAGGTGCAAAAATCATGAGTGTCTCAAAAAACATTTAGCACCACAGTTTTTAATAGCACATTTCAGAATTCCAACTTTAAAGAGTTAGTATCGAATTATTTCATAATATTTTTAATTAAATAAAAACGCAGCTTGTCATGCGTTTTTAAATTGCCATTTTTAAAGGGCTTAACTAAGAATTTTATTTTCAAAATCACTTTTCTTTGTTGCTGTTACCCAGTTAAAAAAGAAACTTTTCTGTTTCTAAACTCCTCGGACATATCTCCTTAAATAATGCATGTATATTCAAACAAAGGTTTCTTTGGATTTGAAAAAAAATAAAACATTTAAAAAATGTATCAATTTATATTTTGTAAATAAACATTTCATGATTTTTTTATGTTTAACCAGTTCAGCCCTAACTGCATAAATTATTTTACAAACAAAAAATTATTTATTCATTGATTATATTTCAAATCAAATAAAAATAAGACAATCGAGCAAATCTTACCAAGAAATTATCTATTAAGATACCAAACTTCTTCAGAGACAACTGGAAACCTCCTGATAACTTCCTGCTGCACATTTTCTATGAAAGACACTTTCGATTGCACTCTAAAATTTAATTCTTATAAAAAGTAACATGCAGAAGCCTATCTGAAAAAAATAACATTAATGACCATTTTTATTAATATGATTATTTTTACAGAAATGTGAAAAAAAATCTAAAATTTGAAAAACTAATTTAAATAGTGTATTAATAGTTATTTACGCAACTAGTGTGAAAAGTAAGGCTTTTTTAAACGAGTTGAATAAATTATTTCACGAGCGAGTGAAATAAATTTACGAGTTTAAAAAAGGCTATTTTCAACGTGTCATACACTATTTTTTATAATAACGTGCAAAAAAAGTATTTATTAAATTGGCATTTATTGATTGGCTTATTAATTATTTTATTATCACGTTCAAATGATTTGAAGGTGATTATTTATGTTAATGATTATTTTAAAATCACGTGCAAAAAGTATTTCTTAGATTGGCATCGGAAATAAGACGCCAAATAAAGAATCGCGCTCAAATAAAGAATTTTACACCAATCAGATGCTCTTATTTACTTTGTCGCACTAGTGCGTAAAAGTAACTTTGAAACACGATTTCTTTAAAAGCATTACTTTTGCCACGATTATTGATTTGAAAAAAGTTAGTTTTTTTGCACGATATTATAAAAACATTATTGGACATGAAATGAACCGATGGTTGCCTTTCCTCAATATTTGTCTAAATGGTCCTATACTAATATTTATTTAGAATTTGTATTTCCTAAAAAAACAAATAATAATTAAAAAAACAATTCTTCCAAATATGTTCAATCATACTATAGTACTAACACAAAGGAACTACATAATATATTTGCAATAGTATGCATTATAAAACGATTTTTTTTAAACATAAAACTTTTAGATTTAAAAATAATATATTAACTATATATAATAGCATTGTTTTAACGTCTTTTTCTTTTGAAAACCAAGAAGTTCTAAAAAAACTAAAATAGCCTACTTTCTTGTTACATACTGAAATTCTAATCGGAAAACAACTAGGTTCCTAACAGTAAATAGCATCAACAACCGTTTCTACACTAAATTTATGCATATTAGAAAAAAATCGCTCAACACAGCATTCAGCTATAATTTAAACTTCGAATAGCCAAAATCAACTATTTTCCTTAGGGGGTGCCCAGACTACGACATTACAAAGGACAACTTTGCCCTCTAATAATTACCCTCTATACCTTTATATAAATGTATTGAGATCATATATTTATTTGTTAAAGTATTTTTTTAAGTACCCTTCGTTATTTTGATTATTTATTAATTTAAATTCATTTGCGTGATTGAATATTTTTTGAAGGGGATTAAGATAGACACTAACCTCATACAGCGCAATTTTTTTTATGGCAGCGGAACTTAAATTATACTATTTATAATGTCCAAGAAGTTTTAAACAAGAGATTGACATTTTTGTATATCACAGCTTTTTTAGCGACAACTTTCATAATGACTTGTTTTTTTTGTTATAAAAAATAAGTACATTAGTTTTTTTTAGATAGGCGCTTGTTTACTTTTAAAAAGTTTTTTTTGTTTAGAGATACGCTTAAATCTAGTTAGAATTTTATTCATGTAACAGACTTATCGAGAACTTTAGTTTTATTTTAAAATCGTTGCCAAATGTTATAGTTTATTCACACTCTGATAAATATGAACTCATCGAGGAGATCTGTTCAATGACAAAGGTTTTAGCTAACACCAAAAATGATGAAAAGCATGTCTCTTCCGGATATTTATTCAAAAACTTAATTGCAAAAATTGATCTTCAATTCAGCAAATTTATAATTTTCAATTATCTAGTATTAATTTGTGTAAGAAAACTTAATAAAAGTAAATTAGTGTATATTTTTGGATTAAAAGTTCATGAAAAAAATACGCAAATTTAACCTATATTATTTTGAATAAAATTTAATCAGAATAAATTGATAGTGGATATTTTATTATATTGTGAGTACTAATTAAAAAATATAAATAGTCGAATGTAAAATAAATGTCATTAGTGTTTAAATTATCCCATAAATAACAACTTTAGTGAGAACAGTAATGACACATAGTTATATTAGCAACTAGTGCCAAAATATTAATAATGACTTTTCAATAGCAGTGGCTAAATTTATTACAACGATATAATAAATGCAGATTAAGTAGTATTTACAGTGTGAATTTTTATATAACGTGCAAAAATATTTCTAGCATGAGTGATTTGCTGAAATTTAGTTTCATGCTATTCGAAACGCAAATATAAAGAAAGTGCAAATAATTTTCTATGATCAAATATAGTATTTGTAGTATACTTTAGTTTCCACGGAGATATTAGAAAATGCAAAAGTAATGAACCAATAGAAATGAGCGAGTTTCATGACATCATGTAGTTTCAATGGAGATATTCATGACATTTTGTTTTCTACCAATCAGATACTCTTATTTACTTTACCGCATTAGTGCCGAAAGAACTACTTTCGGCACTGTCTGTGACGTAAGCACGTAAAGTGTCATTTTTGCAACGAATTATGAATGAATATGATATAAAAAAAGTCAACTTTTTTGCACGTTGTTATAAAATAGTTATGCTACAAGTGTGAAAAGTAACACTTTTTAAAACTTTTGGATTTTATTTCACGAGCGAGTGAAATAATTACACGTGTTTTTAAAAGTTTACTTTTCACACGTGTTGCATACTCTATTTTTTATAATTACGTGAAAAGAAATCAAAATCTGATTGGTTCAAAAATAATTCACGTGCTAATATTTTTACATAAAGAAGATCGGCATCGATAAATCTCTGGAACTACAAAGGCAAACATATTTTTTAGTTTAAAGTCAAACATTTGAACATGGATACTGATTCAAAAAAATAATAAAATTCACGCGCATAATATTTATAAATAAAGCAGATCAATAAATTTCTGGATTTTATGAATATTATGAAATAGAAATTTTAGTTGAAATGTTGGCATCTTATGAAAAGAGTTTTTCACTGCTTTTTTTCACTGCTTTTGGGTGAAAAAAAAGTAATTTTTTTATCACTGTTTCTAAAAATTATAACCTTTCGCACGCGTCTGATATTAAAATTATAGTGTAAAAATCGGATTTTTTTTCACGCAATTATTAAAAAAAAACTATTATTTTTCTTATTATTGTTATTCAAAGGTTCAAAAATGTTACTATAATATACATTAAACAGTAAATATTTACTTGCCTGATGATGATTTCTTATTTTTTTTCAAAAGGTTAGTAGGAAATAGAATATGCTACAGAGTTTCTGTTGAGAGACTGCCAATGCGATAATAATGCGATTTTTAGAAAAGATTAATAAGATTTCTGCACTTGTTGCAGCAGCAATTGGTGATAATGAAGAATAAGGACAAATAGAGAGGTCTGTTAAATATACAAAGAATAAAAATTTAAATATAAATGTGGTTCAGTGGCCACGTAAAGAGAACGATTCTTGAAAAAGGAAACCCTAGAGGATCAAGACTTTGAGAAAGACCACGAATTAGATTGATCGATGAAGTGGTAGACCAACGAGTACGGGAATTGCTAACCGGAAACAAAAGTAGTCTGATAAGGAAGAATAGTGAACAGCTTTGGAGTGCGCCAGGGTCCTTCATCAGGGGCAGGAACCAGTGATGACTATAATGATTCTTAATAATGTTTAATGTCTTTGATGAAAGCTCGTAAAAATCCTTTGATTTGTAATAAGAAATTTAATTGAAGTAAATTCTTTGACGCTAAATGATTAGAAATTTAAATTTATTGGTTTCATATATGACAATTGCAAATTTGAAGTAATTCATTCCTAAACCGCAAATTTAGACCTCCATGCATGGCTGGATTTGTTGTTTCGAATGCTCTCTGAATAGTAGCTATAAGCTAGAAAATAAGGAATAACAGGAAAAACAAAGCTATGATTTGGCAGATCAAATTGATATCAATACTACATGCCACTTTTTAAAACCTGGAATTGGGTGTTTATATTAATAAATTAGATAAACGACTGATTAAACAAATGTATATATTGATTCAGATACATAGGATTTGATAATCAAAATCTTAAAATTCAGGATACTTTATTTGGGGTAAACATTACTTTTATCTACATTCATGATATTATAATGGGAACACAAAATGCTATATTACCCAGTACCGAAGTAAACGAACATCGCTGGCGTATACCATTGTTCCAATGGGGCAATTTTCTGAAAAAGATGAGGAAGGAATAATATCTGTCGTAGGTTTTGGGAACATAAAACCAGAAAAACTGACCGCATAGCAACAAATAAAAATATACTTTCAATATGCTCATAAAGCATCAGATCTGTTAATACGTAGTCTCAGACGTTCTAAAATAGAAGTCTGTCCAAAAAAATACTGACGTTTTAAGCCATTTAAGTGGTCCAACACATATGCTTTAATAATTTAAGTGATCCAACTTTTTGATCTCAAACTTTGCAAAGGTGTTCGACTAAAGAAGGGAGCGATTTATCTGACTTTGGTTCTGAAGACGACAAATTTTTTTTTGCATTTCAATCTTATAATCACAATACATTCTTCACTTTGAAATTTAGGTTATTAAAGCGCAATGAAAAAGAATCATTTTCTTAATGCACAATAAAATTGAAAAAAATTTAATTTTAAAATTCAATTTTGAAATAAAATTTTAATTTTATTGTCACTAAGGTATTGAAAAATAGTTAAAACTTAATGATATAAACAATAGGTCTATAATACTTGTTTGAGTATTGATAGAAAAATGGTAAAATACAACTTTTTACAAACACAATGCATTGGTTGGGTTTCGGATACTAAAAAAACAAGATATTTATTTAAATTATAGATTTTTTTATTCGTTAAAGTTGCATTAAAAACCGACCAAATAATTAGCACATTTGACATAATGTGGTGTTACTCTATTCTGGAGTATTACATACTACACTGCTCAATTCATATTAATATATTGGGGTTCTTTCAGACATTAAATATATCATTAGTCTTAAAAAATAACTAGATCCCATCAATATCGTTGCCAAATGTCAAAAAATAATTTTGCCCGCCCAACTTATGACAGACAGACGAACTGAACGATTATAATACCTTCCAATTTTAGCTTCCACTTTACGTTTATAACGTAAAAAGTGGAAGGTATTATAATCGTTTCGTTCAGTCCGTCTGTCCGCCACCCTACTTCATAGCCCAAACTACAACAGGCAAGTGTGATACGTCAAAAAAATTCAGCGCAACGAAATTAGAAGACATTGAAAATCTCAGAAAAAATTCGAATTCGAAGTAGGGGAGAGTACCCCAAAACGGGATAGGCGGGCAAAACGGGATAGTGAGCCTGAGATCTTCACTGGTGGTGCTATCACGCGGGAGAAAGGCTAAACTGGTTCCCGACCACCATAACAGCATTCTCAGTTGATATATCAAAGTGTCTCCACGTGTTTCGCAAAGAAATATTTTTTCAAAGTTCTCAAGTGAGATTTTTACTTTATTTGTTCTCTTTTCGACTGCAGAACAACAATCCTCGTGCTTCTCTGTCCTTTGGCACAATTCCGGAAAGTACCGAGTTTTGTCCATAGCTCATTTAACTACAATTTCATGTGTTTAAATATTGCTAGTGAGTTACGGTTCAGGGGTAAGCCATTTATGATGTCAAAAGCATCACGGTCGGGCAAAACGGGATACTTTTGTGGTGCCCAAAACGGGATACAATTTTGATGTGTCCCGATTTACCCGACCATTTTTATTAATGCTTTGGCAATGTGTTTAAGTTATTTTAATTGAAATAAATAATTAATTAAAATATGTAATGAATTTCAACAATGCATTTTAATTTTAAATAATTATATTTTTGAAATAAAAAAAACTTTACTTTTGGGGCACAAATAATTGGCACGAGTTATGTAGGCACAAAATTGAGTTATAGGTTAAAAATGTTAGTCACAAAAATGTTTTGACCAAAATTTTAAGTTTTAAATCAGTCATCACAACCACTAGAGACAGAATGAATTACCTAGTGATGGTGGCACCGATAACACTAGCACAAACATTGGACTTACACAACCGTCCACTTCAACAGGAAACAAAAGACTTGGGGCTATTATACTATCGTCTTTCACTGCCATTTTCTATATCACCCAAAGAAAGTCTACCTTCACCACGAATGATTGGACCAAGACCTCAAAATAAACACGATAGGAGAAGAGGGGAAGCAGCAATTATAACAGGAAGCCCATATAAACTTGAGTTGGATGAAGAGCTTGAAAAAAAAAAGAACGAGAAACAACTTAAAAGCTGAAAAAGGGCTGCTAAAACAATTCTCTTTAATATTCCGAAGAGAAAACAAACGCAATGCTCGAGCTGCCAGGGATGGTCCCACGAAGCCTGTTCCAGAGCAGAAGAAGAAGACGACACATTTGTATGCGATTTTGTGTTATATAATTTTTCAAACTTACAACTAAAAAGTTTCTTCCAATAAAAACGCAACCTTTTTGTTTTAAATACTAAATCAAAAGTAAAATCAGCAAAAACCTAATATCATAAAAATCCCTATCCCGTTTTACCCACCCTTGGTAGGGTAAAACGGGATAGTGTAAGAGTTTGTGAAACCAGTATTTTTCACATATTAATATTATTGAACAAATGTGACAAAGATATTTTTAGTAGTTGAAAAGTTACTTTTAAATAAAGCGAATACAATAAGAATAATTAAAAAAAATAATTATAAGCGTACACAATAAGAAATAAAGCGAATAATAGATAAGCTATCCCGTTTTGGGGTACTTTCCCCTACTTTAATTATTTAAATTAACTGTGAAATTTAATGCTCATTTCAAACAGAGACATTAAATAGAATGTACTGCGCATTGGCAAACCTAAAAGCGGTCCCCACATGATCACGTGATTTTATAAACTGCACAAAAAATTAAACATCTAACAGAGATAAAACTAATGGAAGCAAATATTTCTTATTGAGCACAATAGCAAAAAGCTAAAAATTATCGTCTGCAAACACATTGAAATCATCTGGGCAGTGATTTTGGCGAACCCACGTGACTTGGAAGTAGATGCGAGTCACCATTGAGGTTTGCCAGCCTACTCTTATCTGATTTTCAGGTCTGGCGACATTTGACATAGTTCAAACAAAACGGTAGCGAAAAGTTGCTATAAGTAGCAACCTTTCTCCTCTTGGCGATTTTCATGTTGAGTACGTTTTTGGAAGCTACTTGACTATTGAATGAGCAGTCCATTCTATTTATGTCGCTAATTTAAAAAGCATAAGAAGCCATTTTTATTAAAATTAAATCACCGTTGCCATTCGTAAGAATCAGTCGAGAAACTTTAATTCTTTTAAAAAATAAATTAAAAGAAATTTATTTTTGCGACATCAATCAGTTTGAAATGACGTCAAACAAATTTCACTAAGAGATTCTTTGTAAGTTGATATGAAATGTTGTGGTTCTATGTAAAAGAGAGGAATATCACATATTTATTCTTTGAAACAAATTAATTTTTGCAAACGATAAAAGTTATTGAATAATTATTGAAGAAATAATTATTTAATTTCCGAAATAAAATGAATGAAACTAGCCAAATTTAGCATGTAAATGTTTATAATAGAATTAATATTGTGTTTGGCGACTTTTTTTCTTTTGAACATAAATGTTGTGTGGAATTGGGCCAAGTGACAGATTCTGTTACAAACCTACTGGTTTAAAAAAAGAGCTTAAAGAGCAATAAAACATTTTAAGGTTAAATTACTTGAATTAACATTTATGAAAAACTTACTTCGTTAAAATAATCCCATTGTTGCGTCGCTGGAATTTATCTTCAAGGTCTCAAGGTCTTGAGACTTCTTCGGTACTCAACAGTTGAATAAGCGACAATATAAAAAATTGGACTATCGTTTCTTGGTAAGTTATTTATTTTCCGTATTTCAGTAATGCAAAGTATTTAACATTTTTCATGGTATTATTAGGCAAATAGAATATATTTGTCTCAGTAATTCGCGTCATTTTCAATGAAAAGATAGCACTTCACTGAGTTATGGGTCATTGAGAGTTCGTGGTTAAAATAAAATATCAGTGCCAATTACCATTTTTAAAACTGTTTTATAAAAATTGTATGAACTATTTGCATTTAATAAGTCGTTTTAAACATAAAAAAAATACAACAGTAAAAAGGCTATTGTCATGTTTTGAAGATAAACTCTTGAGTAAAAAAACTTATCACAGTTATAATTTTAGAAATAATTTGTAATAAATTTGGACTTTAGTTTTAATAACCTTATTATTTTCTTTAACCTTAACTATTTTCTTTATTTTCAAGTTTAGTTTCGAACTGTGGAATACCCCTCGCAAGAAAAGTGAATTAACTTCTGCCTAAATTCATGAAATCGTAGTATCATAAGAATGGTGTTTTTTGATGTGGGTGCTGCTAATACCATTACCACCTGCCTGTTTCTGTTATGAGTAATCCAATGGATGCAAACGCAAAGCGGACGCTTGAAAAAATAAGTTTAACTAATCATATTTTGCTTAATCTTGGTGAAAATGCAAATTCGACATTTAAAATTATCCAAACGTTATATTTGTATTTGTGTTTCAATTAAGCCTCGCCAACATCAGTCAAAGACGATTGAAAGTATCTTCAAACGCCAACCAGAAGCGAAGCATAAAGGGCCAGCGCTTGCCATACCGAGAACATCCGTGCCAGTCGTGCCGGGACCCAACGATGTCACAACTTCGCTGTTCCATGCTCCTGTAACCGGTTCTAGCGCATCAACTGCCACTTCAGTCATCACTGCACAGGAAGGAACCGAAAGTTGCAGCGTCAATTCTTTACCCGGATTGGTAAAAATATATCTGATTTCCAAAAGCGAGAGCTTCTCCTTAATCCTTGGAAGCCGCCTGCTAACTACGATTTCCCCTTCTCTGCGTATAAGGGAAAGGAGTACAGACGGTATTTAAATCAAAACCACCTTGATCATTACAAAAATTGGGTAGTACGTGTTATCCCACTCTTCAAGAGGCCAGTTTTGAAAATACTGCCCTTGGTTTAATGTCGGGTATGTAGGGGGAAAGGATACAAATATCCGTTTAAAGAAATTAGTGACTGAGCAGTTGATTAAATTCAAAGACCTGTTAGGAGGGAGTAGTCAAAATAGTGTCTTGGCTAATCATGAGCAAAGCCAGTATACCACAAGACAGCTGTGGAAAAAGCGAAGAATATTCTCGAAACTTATGACAAGCCTGAGGTCGATGGGATTAACCAAATGAACAAAGGGCGACTTGCGCAGGTACAAGAAAACAGAGAACGGCTTGTTCCTATTATACGCACGACGCAATTTCTAGGACGGCAGGGTTTGGCTTTCCGGGTGCATAGGGATGACGGACGACTTAGAACAGGTAGCAATACAACAGAAATTGAAGGTAATTTTAGGGAAATTCTAAGGTTCATGGTTGCTTCAGGGGATAAACTAGGAGCACCCAAAAAGTTCCTCCTCCAAGGCGACTTATATCAGTAATACAGTTCAAAATCAATTGAATGTATTGGAGAAGAAATTACAGAGAAAATACTCACTAGAATCCGAGGGGCACTTTTCTATTCTAAACTATTTGATGAGACAACGGACATGTCTCATAAGTCTCAACTAAGTCTTGTGATCAGATGTATCACAAAATGAGGTGTATGAAGATTTTGTGTCCTTTGTGAACACATTTGAAGATAACGACCGAGCAAACAACAAATCGGATGAAGAGGAAGAAACTCAAACGACAAGACAGGAAGTGAAAATGACTGGCGAAGTCGTAGGATAAATTGTACTTCGACTTTTGAAGAAATTTGGTCTTCCCCTAAACCTGTGTGTTGGAATAGGAACAGATGGTTGTAGCATGATGATTTCTGAAGTTCGCGGAGCAGTCTCAGAAATTCACAAAGAGGCCAAAAATGCTCTAAAGACTCCATGCTACAACCATAAAATAAACCTTACTCTTTCGCAGGCCAACAAAGTATCTTCCCTAAGAAACGCCATAGGGACAATGAAAGAATGTGTGGCTTTTTTTGACGCCTCCGCCAAACGCTGCCGGGTCCTACGCAAGCACCTTGGTCACAATCTGTCGGGATTGTGTGAAACGAGATAGACTGAGCGCCTCGACGGGGTATTGCAGTTTTCCGAAGACTTGCCAAAAGTATTGGAAGCACCATAGAGAGAATTGCGACTTGGGAGGACTTATTCACCTCAAGCAAAGCCTCCCAACTGCGAGCCGCCGTAACTGGCAGTTCATTTTTAGTGTCAGTATTGTGTCTCAGCGACATTTTGGCGCTTTCATTGCCTTTGAGCAAGCTATTTCAGAAACCAGATTTGGATTTGGATGCAGCTGCTGAAATTATATACAGTTTGAAAACTGTCCTTTCTACACGCCGGGAAAATTCGGAAGATTACTTTAAAAAAGATTTCGGCTAAAGCAGAGGAATTGGCTGAAGAAGTCGATGCCCATTAAATACCCCCGAGACGATGCGGTCGCCAGAAGAAACGGGCAAATTATGAAACAGAGGATGCGAATACCTACTTTCGTCAAGCTATTTACATCCCTCTACTTGATCATATTTTAACGGATTTAAAGGATAGATTTTCTCCCGAAGTCCTTTACTGCTTCCAGCTTCCCCTGATTTTTCCTCCTAACGTCACAAAAATCACAACTTCCGCAGTCCTGGAACAAAAGGCAGAAATCTTAGCCAAAAAGTTTCAGAATTTATTGCCTCATCAAGTTAGTTTGGCTCAAAAGTTGCTTCTAGGAGAACTTCATATGTGGAGGGAGAAATGGCTTGGGAACTCCGGTGCATATCCTCAAACTGCTTTGGATATTTCGAAAAACTGTGACGCAGATATTTACCCATATATCCATATATTGTTAAACCTATTCATATCTCTACCCATCAGCACTGCTTCAGCTGGACGTTCATTTTCAGTTTTACGGCGGCTAAAGTCGTGGCTAAGAACGACTATGTCAGAGAGCAGACTAACAGGTTTTGCTCTCATGTTAGTCCATAGACCCAGGTAGCACAACAATGTTGGCCGACATTCTACCGACATCGGCCAACATTGCGAAAGTCGAGGAATGTTGAACGTTGTAATCGCGACATCTGTCGACATTCACAGGCATTGGGAATTTTTTTAAATTAGTATGACTTTAAATTCATTTTATTTTGATGTTGGAAGAATGAAACAATAATGTTAATAATAATGCAGACAAGTTTTAGTCATTATTTAAAAAAATAATAATTTTTGAAAATATTCGAATATTGTGGGAACATCTGGCGACATTGTGGATACAACGTCGATAAAACAACATTGGCCAACATTGATCGATGTTTACTAGGTACTAGATTCACGTGAGTGTTAAGGCTATTAAGAAAGTGGTGCTTTAGGGATGTGAGGTTTTTTAAAAACGGGTTTTTAGGCCATAAGATGTGGTCGGCTATCGTTCAAGTTCGTAGTTTTCATTGATATTAAAAAATAGAAAATATTATCGAGAGTAAAAAAATTCAATGTTCTGCTTTCTACATGTGCACGTTAATTAGTTATGACAAAAAACAATAGCAGAATTTTAGAATTTTTTAAGCGAATGACATTTCAGAAAAGCGAGAACGGCACTTTCGTGTAACCAATTAAAAGCGAGCAGGTGAGCAGAAATTATTTGTTTACGTTTTGCGGCGAGCCGGTGACGACGAAAAGACATGCTTCGTAATTGACATATTTCGCATTTATTTTATTTTACTTTTATGAGAGGTGAAGAATTATCGTAAAGAAAAGTTATTTGCATATTTTATAACGTCCTTACAATGGAATGTAGTATTCACGTTCTCAAAAACTGTACGGATAATTTACAAAGATGTTCCAGAACAAGTTTGGAAAAACTAAAACACTGTGCCACTGAGTGGCTTTCAACAGACGATGTTGGAAAAGATATAGCTAAAACAACTCAAAGGGGATATTGAAGATCAAGATGCTCTATCTAGAATTAACTTTCATAGAAAATGCTATATGAAATTTACAGACAAGAATCGAATATCTTCTGCAGCAAACGCAAACTCAAGGGAACAAAAAGTCAAGCACACACAACAACCGATGGTGCAAAAAACGTTAAAGAACACAAGGAAACCCTTTCCAAACCCTTACTCCGCAGTAATGTGGTTTCAGTCAAAAATTCAAAAAATAATTTTCAAAATAAAACGGTTAAACAATAATTATAACCATTTTTAAATGAGATAATAATTTCGAAACCAAAATCTTGTAATTTAATTATAATATTTTATATTTTAAGCAATAATCTTAAGCTAATTTCTATTTTGAGGTTGTGCTGAATATTGGAATGAAAACTATACTCAAATAATGTCTAAAATAATATAAATACTTCTAACGTGGTTATATATTCATGTAAAAATAAAACTTTCAGAAAAGTACAAATATTGTGTGTGCAAATTTCAAAACGGATATTTTAAAAATTTCTTAAGCTCCTACTTTCCTGTATAAGTATTATCATTAACATTTAACATATGGTTTATAAAGTGCAAAAAATTCATAATGATAACCTTAGTAAAGATTGTTCAGATAATGTTGGATTAAATTTTTTTTTTAATAATATGTATTATTTCATAATTGTGTAAGATGTTTTAGTGAATTATCAGGCATAAAAATTAATGATGGACTATTTGATCAATTTTATTCTTGGTAAAGTGTAAATATCAAATCCCACATATTGTATTCAGTGCTATAGTAAATAGAGACTTGAATAAATATATAACAGTCTAATTAGTTATTAATTTTATGATTTGTTTTTTGTGAAACATTTCGTACAGAAGCTTTAGCAATATTTCTAAAGCTTCTGTATGAATTAATAATTATTTTTTTAATGTATTAAAGTAGAAAATACATAACTATCTAAAACATGAAATTTAATAAAGTTGCATGTAAAAAATATTTTAATTGAAGTTTGTGCATAAGATTTACAGATTTTGACAAGAATTTAACAGTTTCTCTACACTTAAATTATTTGAAATAAAACCTATAGTATACAAATGGAGGTTACGTAAATATATTTTTATTCAACTCTACATACAATAATTTTTCGTCTTTTAATGGTATCGACCATCCCTATATAAATGCATCCAGAGATGTTGTGCAGTTAACTTTAAACAATCTGGGAAAATATGTGCTATGTATCATATATTTAATATATGAATAATAATACGTAAAATTGGTTTTAATTTGACTCTGAAGCAGTACAGAAAAAAATAGCTATGTTGTGATGTGTTTTATATAGCTGTCTGAATTACTAGTTTTTAAAATTACAATAGTACTAATAATACAATATTTCTTGATTAATTTTGATTTATTTAACCTATTGTTAATTGTTTTACAACATAGCATATTGACATTGGCCAACATAAAAATGACACCCTTGCGAATATTGTACAACATCGGTTTACGACATTGATCAACATTAGTCGTACAACATTCATGGGCATTCTTTTACAGTACTTCTCAATTATACATTTTCCCATTCCCTTCGCATAACTTTTTAAATCTGTTCGTTGAGTAGAAAAAAAATTATTTACAAACGTAATTTTCTTTATATTTATCTAATTAACAAAAATTTTGTTAATTAGATAAATATAAAGAAAATTACCTTTGTAAATAATTTTTTTAAATAAAAAATTAATAATTATATTAATAATATTTTTTTTAGTAAATAATTTACAAAGGTAATTTTCTTTATATTTATCTAATTAACAAAAATTTAGTTAATTAGATTAATATAAAGAAAATTACCTTTGTAAATAATTTTTTTTTTACTCAACGAACAGATTAGTTAAAAAGTTATGCGAAGGGAATGGAAAAATGTTTTATTGAGAAGTACTGTAAAAGCCCATGAATGTGGTACGACTAATGTTGATCAATGTCGTAAACCGATGTTGTACAATATTCCCAAGGGTGTCATTTTTATGTCGGCCAATGTCGATATGCGACATTGTACGACGTTGATAAATGTTGGCCAATGTCGTAAAACAACGTCGTACAATATTTGCTAGGGGGGTCCATTTTTATGTTGGCCAATGTCAATATGCGATGTTGACCAATGTCGTGAACCGATGTAGTACAATATCGGCAAGGGTGTAATTTTTATGTCGGCCAATGTCGATATGCGACATTGTACGACGTTGATAAATGTTGGCCAATGTCGTAAAACGACGTCGTGCAATATTGACTGGGGGGTCCATTTTTACGTCGGCCAATATTGACACCAATGTCGGCCAATATTTTTTTTTAATATTGGCCGACGTTGGTGTGCTACCTGGGGAGAGGAAATAAATATTGATAGTATCATTAATTGGTTTTCTAAGTCTGGTAACCGACGAATAAATTTTATTGTGTAACTTTTCTGTATCCCATAAATGTTTGTACAGCTCTCGGAAAAAAAAACACGTTGGAGTTCTCGTTATTTTCCTAACAAAAATAAACTATTTTTTGATAACCAATTATAGTTGTTCTTTAACATTTTCTGATTATCGTTCTCACAAATTTTAATTATAAATTATGTCATTTTTATTTCTTCAACCATTTTTTCAACTTAAGTTTTACTATGTCATTTTTCTCCTTATATCGAGTAAAATGATACATCTTCTACTTTTTTCTTCACAGTAATAAATATTTCTTCCAATAAGGTATTATACAGCTTTAAAAATAATCAAAAATGCTTACTTATTATTAAAAGACGAGGTATAATCTTAATGTATTTGATAAAAAAAAATATAAAAGATAAAATAATTAATTATGATATATTAATTAAATCAATATAATAATCATAATATATTAATTAAATGTTATCGCCGACGTCCATGATCTTGAATTTTTGGGCCAGAGGTTGATAATTGGACTCCTGTGTAACATTTGCCCCCCCCCCCCCCCCCTAGGTTTCGGCTGAATCCGCCACTGCGCTGTGCACAAGTTTTAGTCATTATTTAAAAAAATAATAATTTTTGAAAATATTCGAATATTGTGGGAACATCTGGCGACATTGTGGATACAACGTCGATAAAACAACATTGGCCAACATTGATCGATGTTTACTAGGTACTAGATTCACGTGAGTGTTAAGGCTATTAAGAAAGTGGTGCTTTAGGGATGTGAGGTTTTTTAAAAACGGGTTTTTAGGCCATAAGATGTGGTCGGCTATCGTTCAAGTTCGTAGTTTTCATTGATATTAAAAAATAGAAAATATTATCGAGAGTAAAAAAATTCAATGTTCTGCTTTCTACATGTGCACGTTAATTAGTTATGACAAAAAACAATAGCAGAATTTTAGAATTTTTTAAGCGAATGACATTTCAGAAAAGCGAGAACGGCACTTTCGTGTAACCAATTAAAAGCGAGCAGGTGAGCAGAAATTATTTGTTTACGTTTTGCGGCGAGCCGGTGACGACGAAAAGACATGCTTCGTAATTGACATATTTCGCATTTATTTTATTTTACTTTTATGAGAGGTGAAGAATTATCGTAAAGAAAAGTTATTTGCATATTTTATAACGTCCTTACAATGGAATGTAGTATTCACGTTCTCAAAAACTGTACGGATAATTTACAAAGATGTTCCAGAACAAGTTTGGAAAAACTAAAACACTGTGCCACTGAGTGGCTTTCAACAGACGATGTTGGAAAAGATATAGCTAAAACAACTCAAAGGGGATATTGAAGATCAAGATGCTCTATCTAGAATTAACTTTCATAGAAAATGCTATATGAAATTTACAGACAAGAATCGAATATCTTCTGCCAGCAAACGCAAACTCAAGGGTACAAAAAGTCAAGCACACACAACAACCGATGGTGCAAAAAACGTTAAAGAACACAAGGAAACCCTTTCCAAACCCTTACTCCGCAGTAATGTGGTTTCAGTCAAAAATTCAAAAAATAATTTTCAAAATAAAACGGTTAAACAATAATTATAACCATTTTTAAATGAGATAATAATTTCGAAACCAAAATCTTGTAATTTAATTATAATATTTTTATATTTTAAGCAATAATCTTAAGCTAATTTCTATTTTGAGGTTGTGCTGAATATTGGAATGAAAACTATACTCAAATAATGTCTAAAATAATATAAATACTTCTAACGTGGTTATATATTCATGTAAAAATAAAACTTTCAGAAAAGTACAAATATTGTGTGTGCAAATTTCAAAACGGATATTTTAAAAATTTCTTAAGCTCCTACTTTCCTGTATAAGTATTATCATTAACATTTAACATATGGTTTATAAAGTGCAAAAAATTCATAATGATAACCTTAGTAAAGATTGTTCAGATAATGTTGGATTAAATTTTTTTTTTAATAATATGTATTATTTCATAATTGTGTAAGATGTTTTAGTGAATTATCAGGCATAAAAATTAATGATGGACTATTTGATCAATTTTATTCTTGGTAAAGTGTAAATATCAAATCCCACATATTGTATTCAGTGCTATAGTAAATAGAGACTTGAATAAATATATAACAGCTGCGTCAGTTTAGCTGTTCAATAATGCGACCTATTAATGATTATTTTAAACGCATCCAGACAGGGACAGACTTGTAATTTTAAGGGCCGTGGGCACAATCAAATTTGGGGGCCCCCAAACATACCTCTATAAAATATTCGTGTGTATTTTTCTATATTTCAGTGGTTACCAAAAAAAATAGCCGAAGTAATTTGCTTGGAAAGCATGCTTAATCCCCCCAAAATAAATATTTTTTGTGAATTAATTAATTCTGAGTTTAAACACAATTTCATAGTCAACTTTTGTTCATGAATTTAATTTTCTTGCATACTTCATATTAAAAAGTTAAGCATTGGGGCAGTTATATTGAGCATAAATGCTCATGAAAAAACAAGACTTTATTGTTATTTATTAAAATTATTGTGAAAATTCTTTCTTCATTCCTAAATCCAAATCTATAATTGCTTTTGTTTACTTAATTTTAGAAAGCCATACTTTATCCATGATATTTTAGAGAATATGAGCATGAGGGGCTGACGGGTAACTGATAAGCAATTTCTCTTTTAATATTAAGGAATAAGGGTTAGTTTTTTCTCTAAATAACTATTAATGCATATTACTATTACTAAAAATAATTTCAACTAAGATATGCGTATTTCTTACAAAATCACTTATTAGTTGTTAAGTTATTTATAAAACGAAGCAAACTTTATGTGAACTTATTAGACTTATTTCGATTGGCATTTAAATGAGTTTCTGATAATATTATTTAACCCATTAATGACCAGTGGCAAAAAAAATTGCCAAAAGAAAATAATTTTCTGCTAAAAATTCTGCTGATTTTCTATAAATTCTGCTTAAAATTTTTCTGCTTAAATTTATCTAAATAAACAAAATATAAGACAAATGAAGACATAGTCCTGAGAAAACTATATGCATGAAAAATTAAGTTACACGAAAACGAATTTTAATTGGAATTAAAGGTTTTAATTGTATTCATGAAGTTGTCATTAATGGGTTAATAAGAAAATTTTAAATTTACACTATTTTATGACCAATTTCCTCACTAAATATTTATAAAAAAATTCTTATACGATATAATAGCAATTTGTTGAATGGCATTCTTTTCATTGAGATGGTCGCATTATTTAGTATATATGAGTCAAAATTTTAAAGTTGCTGGAATTAATTTTTATAAAGGGCGGCATTTTAAATACTTGCATCACACTTATAAAAAAATTTGCATTGCTTTCTTGCATTTTTATAAATATTTTTTACCACACAGCCCTGCAAATAACTTAGTTAAAAAGTAACATGCCTACAACATTCAACCGATCCATGGAACTTTAAAATGAACCAATCACTAACAAGAACTGTTTTGAAGAAAAAGACAGAAGGTTTTTAAAGATGCACCACCTAAAAAACATCGAGTCGAATCAAGTTGAACATAAGAAAGAGACCGCTCGCATGTTTGTTTGGATAATCTCTTCATTAAAAAAAAGCTCACACTTATTTTTTGAGTTTTTGATCATGTATTCAAAAATAACTTGAATATGACCTTAATTTTCACTAAATATATTCTATATAATGTCTGAAACTTATCCTTTGAAATAATAATGAATTTAAATAAATTTGTGGAAAATAAATAATTTTTAATGAAACCGCACCAACTTAACTTTTTTGAGCTTTTGATCATCACTTTAAAAATAATTTGATTATGACATTTATTTTCACTAAATATATTTTTAATAGTATCCGAAACGTATCCTATAAAACAGTAATTGATTCAATTAATTTGGAGATAATAACTCAGTTTTCCTAAAAATTCAATTTTTTTGGTCATAAATTCAAAAATAATTTGAATACGACTTATTTTCCGTAATATGTTTCATATGATTTTTGAAGCGTGACCTATAAAATAATAAGTGATTCTAATTAATTTAGGTAAGTAACTCATTTTTATAAAAAATTCAAATTTAATTTTTTTGAGCTTTTGATCATAAATTCAAAAATGGATTAAATATGACTTATTTGCAGTAAATATATTTTATATGATGTCTTAGACGCGACCTACAAAATAATAAGCGCTTCGGATAATATTGAAGGAGATAGATTTTTGTCCAAAACCACCCTTTTTACTGCACTTGTGCGTCGCGTCGTTGCAGAAAGCCGCTGATCTTGGGGTTGCCAAAGAGATTTTGAAAACTGTAGTTTTTGCTAAATTCGTACATTTTTACTGCCTGAAAATTCAAATGGAGAACGACGGCTTTACCGCAGCTTTGATTTAAAACCGTTTTGTTCCGCTAAAATATGCCAAAAATATGCCAAAAATATTAGACCCGTATTTTTTCTTTTTTCAAATACCCCATAAAAAGGCAGAAAAATGAATTTTAAAATTAGGACGAAAAATCACTCCCGAAAACGCCTCCTGGGTGTCACGTGGTATCTGTGATGTCACTAGTGACTATAAACAAACTTTGAAACACCACATTAGAATCGATTTTAGGCAAATTTGAAATATCCGCTTCTGTAAAAAGCCTTACATTATCTCAATATTTATTATTTCAAGAGTAAATTAGATTAAATCAAGTTTAATCAGAAAACAAAAAACATCACTCCGGTTTGTTTATAGTTACTAGTGCCGTCAGCCAAACCGTTGTGTTTGTGATCACGTGATGATCACGTGAAAAAAATGCCTTTTTAAACTGATTTTTTTAAGGATTTAAAGATTTATTTCGCAAAAAAATTATATGCATTTGTTATTTTTGACTTTCAACTATAATTTAAATAATATTGGAAGGTATTTTGGCGATGCAGTCAAGTACCCTATTCGATGCAAGGCCATAAACGATAAAACCCACTTTTAAAATCCTACGAATCAGTTCAGTCTTGTTCGTTCGAAAACATCAAAAGTAAATTTAAATATCTAGTAAATATTAGGATTAAGATTAAATTCGTAAATCTTAAAAAAAAAATGTTTTAATATTTGATTTGGCCGTTGAAATGTATCTAGTATGAAACATAAAATATAGCACCATGTTACTCACTGAATGCAATTGGCTTGTTTCTGGTGACGAGTTTCCTTTCATCTTTCATTCCATCTTCTTTCGATGCATGGGTTCTCTGTTCTCACGTGACATTGATCCCCTGATCGAGGTTTGAGAAACTATTTTCATTACAGCATTTCTGTTGCCACTCAAGACCTTATACATGTCCATTGAAGTCAAATTAACTAAATAAAATTTCAAACAGTTCTCATAAAAGTATTTAATCAAAATCGTTCCATATGGCGGAATAAAACAAATTATTAAACACAATGCAAAAGTTCGCACGAGCTCTATGTGCATAATGCCTAAAAATTCGTATATTAAGAATCCCGTCACATTGTCGACATGTTTGTATCATTACTTTAAAACTGAGGCCTTAATATAGCCACTTTTGTTGTGTAAATATTAAGTTTTGGACTAAAAAAACAGTTATAGATGAAATGTTATAATACCAAGACTATACTGCTGGTTATGAAGAAAATAGAAAATTTAAAATTAGTATATTGTATCAGTTAATTAAAAATGACTCATTTGAGCGCGGTGAGCGTTTCTCCGCCATTCGATGTTTTCCATTTATCTCGGCAGATCATCGTTTTTCTTTGACTGGCGAAACAGTAGGAACATCGAGTTTCTTTACTAAGTATTTCAATGCGACAAAAACTGCTAGTTACTGCTCGCTTTTGAGGGGGAATGAGCCCGCTGAACCCTATGAGGAGATGTAATGTCCTAGGTTCATTATATCCTCATAGGCTGAACCGCGGGTCTCGAAATAAAGTGCTTCAGTGTTAATCCAATGGAGAAAACAATTTTTTCTAAGCCACATTTCTCCTTCTGTATTGAATATTTTTACAATCGTTTTTTAATGATAAATTTAGATTACTTACAGGTATCTATAATCCCACTTTTTGAAACAAATTTCTTCGTTTATTTTGTGTAAAGTTATTAATTGAAAAAATTCGAACCAATTTGAAAAGATTGTCGGGACCAGCAAGTCCGCTACATTTATCACATAAAAAACAGTTTGTAAAAATATTCAATACAGCCTGAGAAATAAAGCTTAGAAAATAATTTACCCTCCATTGGATTAACATTGAGGCACTTTGGTTTGTAGGTCCGCGGTCCCCCCTTGATCACCAACACTAGTTTAAAAAAAAAAGTTGGGGAGGGGACAATGCATTCATTTTTTTTATTCTATTTAATTTTATGCAATATCAAAAGATTGCTAAAATTATTGTAATATTCAAATTTAAAAATTCGTTTAACCGAAGTAAATGTTAACCGAAATGTATTGAGCATAATTGTATGATATGTGATGCTAGCGATATTGCAAAAACATTTTCTTTACTTAACCCTTGCAGTCCCAATGACAATTTGACATCATCAATTTAACCCTTTCAGTCCCAGTGATGCCATTTGGCATCTTCATTTTTCTGATCATAATTTTTTTTTAAAAAAGGGCTGACATCTATTGGGATTAATAAAAATATTTTCTAATCGAAAAAGTTTGAAGAATCGAATGATGGGCTTTTTGATATCATAAATGGCTATAGACGATCAGAATTTTTTTCTTCTAAAATAATGCCAAATTGTCATTGGGACTGAAAGGGTTAAGAAATTTTTTTCTGATCGTCTATAGCCATTTACGATATCAAAAAGCACATCATTCGATTCTTCAAACTTTTTCAATTAGAAAATATTTTTTTATTAATCCCAATAGATGGCCCAGGCCTATTATTTTTTTAATTATAATCAGAAACATGATATGCCAAATGGCATCACTGGGACTGAAAGGGTTAATAAATAATCGCCCTATTTCCAATGTAAGATTGCATACTCTAAAAAAGAAATAAGTATACAAATTAATGCTGTATTTTAAAATTTTAAATAGCAATTTCAACGTTATTTTTTATAAGTTAGGTAATTTATATTAGGTAGGTTCTTAAAATTAATAAATTTAATTGAATAAAACTGTAAAGCCCTTATCAACATTTGATAGAAATTATTATTCAATCATTAAGTTAATCATTATTCAATGCAAAAACATAAAAATGCTTAAAACGTTACTAAAATATTTCGAAATATTCCGTAAGGATATTTCCAAGTTTATAAACATAAAATTTGGGAACCAACCGTACGAATATAAACCTTTGAAGATAATAAAGGAAATGCGAATTTTACCCAAACTAACACAGGAAAGAAGTTAGAAAGAAGTGAAAAATTGCGAGGAAATTAAGTAAAAAATGGCTTCTACTAGAATATGACAAAATCTAATACGATAATATTTTACTATCCGAACCATAGAACAGAAGTAAGAATAACAACGGAAATCTCATTTTAACCTCCGAGAAAAAGGGGTACAAAATTAAACCACGTGACGGAAAATGAAAGTGTCAGGTTTTTACTAAAAATTCCTTTTCCCCCCCAAATTTTACTGACGGTGGTTCCAACAATCATTTGTGAGGCTATACACGAGTCCAAATGGACGAAATTAGAATTTTCTTTTAGTTTAGTACTCTATAGTTCAACTTTATTTCCGTAATTCAAGACTCGACCTAAGCAATTTAAAAAAAAAAAAAAATAGCCTTCGATAAAAACAAATCAACGCATTTACAATAAACCTAAGAAATGTGAAAATTCTCACGAGAGAATAGAGGAAGAGGTAGAGCCTAATCCCATGAAATCTCAACTGGGGGAGGGGGCAAAAAGTAGTGAAAACTACCTTACGTGAATTATGTAACCCTCGTAATAGAATATTGACCAGTCATTTTTAAAAATTTCTATTTAAAGAAAAAACAATGTCCTAAAGAACTGAAATAGCCTACTTTCCTGTTAGTTAAATACTTACCGAAATTCTTATCGGGGAAAAAAGTAGGTTACAGTAAATGTCATATACAGCCGTTTCTACACTAGATTTATACACATTAGAAAAAAAAATCAGACAGCATCCAGCTATAATTTAAACTTCAAAAACCCAAAATCAACTATTTTCATTAATTTTCTTTCGCAAATTAAATAAACATTATTTATCGTCTGCTTAATTTATTGTCAGTTCGAGGATTAAATATTTAATAGCAAAAACATGATACTCCAAACTTCACTATAAATAAGTAGGGGTGTGATAGGGTTTCTGCATTTTTCCTTTAAAAAATTAGTTCTCTGCTACAAGTAAATTCCAAATCCTTAAATTGGTAGTGAATTATTATAAGAAACATACCTATGTAGGAAAAAATTTATATGTTTGAATTCCAAATTTAAGTGAATAAAATTTGCATTTCAAAATCCATTGCTGTTTTATCACACTTACCCCACATAGGGGTAAGTGTGATTTTGATGTGGGTAAGTGTGATTTCAGTTGCAATACGTGTTTTCAAGCCATATAAATTACCTAGCATACATTTTTCTTTACAATTTAATATAAACAAATTTATTAGCATTTTACATCTTATTAGAAATATACGTTTAAGAAAAATCAAAAATAATTTTCGTTTTTGGTTCATGTTGTGATGTAATAAACTTAAGTCAGGATGTAAAAGAAACAAACAATTTTAAAGTCAAAATACCTATGGTGCTATTCGATTTTTATTATTAGTTAGACTGCTTTTTTTACAGATTGTAATTTTCAAAATCTCGCGAAAAATACAGACGTTCTCTTCGGCCCATATTTGGACATGGGAGGTTCAAAACAATATCGTCCTCATCAATTATACACACGTTATCTATATTTGGCCATGAAAATGTTTTTGTTATGCTATCATATTTAAGAAATTTTACAGTAATCCCTTCTCGATTCACCTCATTTTCAGACTGAACTTGTCCCAAATAGTGCTTTACCGTGCTTTTTTTTTTTAAAGGCAACAAGAAAGTAGCATCCAGCAGAAAGGTCAGTTTTTGGTATTTCTAGTTCAAAATCCTCTGGCATATTATGAAATGAAATGCCATTTCCTTTTATTCATTTTTTTATAATAATTTATAATTTAATAATATAATAATTTTTTTTATATTTATGTATGTTTTGCATAAGGTAAATGGGGTGTTTTGGATTATCACACTTACCCCATGTCACTTATCACAGTTACCCACAACTGATATTTTGAGGGGTAACTGTGATTGTACTTCTATACTTCACAACATGTGAAATAAACCAAAACAGTTTTATATCTTTATTCTTTTTACTAACTGAGAAAGAAAAAACATGATTTTATAAAAATATGACACTTATGGAATTTGGAAGAAAACCTTTCGAATTTGAAAAAAACCAGACAGTTGCACTTAAATTCAAAACTATCTTTAAACTATTATTTAAAGTCAATATTTCTTTTTAGTTTAAGTATAAGGGGTCTAATATTATATATTGCAAACTTTCATATTTTTAGAATGATTCCCAAAGTTACAGGAGCTGTTTATCACACTTACCCCACTTGACCCTAAATTAAAACTAATCATAATTTTATGCAAAAAATATAATGCCTAGCCACTTTCTAAGTAAATTAACCACTAATGAACAAAGAATCTCATTGTGCTTCATTATATGACGTAATTCCAAACTGATTTGACAAAAATAAATTTTGCTTCAACTATTTTTTAAATAAATAAAGTTTCTCATGCCATTGCTGAAGTGGAAAAAGCGATTTTAAGGACTTGAAATTCAATTATAAGGCTAATTCAATGGGGAATTTTCCAACAGACAGTAAACAGATGTCCGTCCGGAGGTACAGACAGACCGACAAAAAGTATGAAAGTTGGGTCTCCGAGGTCATACCTTTCTAACACAAAAAAAAATTAGGTATTGAGATCCGACGGATAGAACCGATTTTGAAAGGGCAGACTGACATCGTCATCTTTTACGGACTGACATTGTCAGCATATCAAAGTCAACTTTTAAAAATTCTTTCAAATTAAAAAAATAAATGAAAGTAGACTAAAAAGTTGCGCAAATGATACTAAGCAAGTACTTTTACGTACCGGTGGTTATTAGTTGTCTATATATAAAAGGCAAATTCCTGACTCATTTATTCACGTTTCAACGCCCAGCCAAAACTACTGGAGGTACAGCTACCAAACTTTAAGGAAAATATTCTTTATTATATCGTAGGCGTCATTTAAGAACCGATTTTTTGAAATTCGAACGCAAACGAAGAGAATGTAAGAGCAAAACGTGAGCCGATTTCTCCATAGGAATAGCATTGTAAGATTAGAATTAATTTTTATTTCAATTTAAAATAAATTTAGGCGCGTTCAGCGTGAATGAAAATTAAGTCTTAACACGTAAGAGCACGTGGGTTTAATTTGTAGGATTGTTATTTAATATCATTATTTTACTTTATATTATGTTTCCGAATTTAATTCGTGTTTACAACTGGTAAGAAATTAAGCTATGGAGGAGCGTATGGAGATTTTCAGCGTAAATAAGGAATTTGTACTTTATAAAACATTTCCAACCAAACAAGAGGATGAATGTCTGTTTTGTTTTTTGATGTTTAGATGACTTGATGGCCGATCGAATTTCGGCATTGTCGGCTTTTGGCGAAGTTGAAAGTTTAATGTGGGGTTTGCTATTCACATCCAGTTTTATGGGTTAGGGTTAGTTTTAATTATCGTCGCACTAGAGCGAGGGCTATTGGCAAAGGGCGTTGAAAAAAAACCACAGTCAAGTGACTAGCCGACACCTAAGCAGGCACCCAATGCAACTTTTAAAGGTGAAATCGTAGGTGGCGTCGGGACTTTAAAAATATTTAATGCGCACTTCCTCCATAGAGATTCGTCGGACATTTTCGGCTGCACGAGCCGTTTATAGGTCGCAGTTAATTTGGCGATGCACGGACCCGAGCCTTGAACCGCCTTTCACGCCTGGGATCCCCAGCCCTATCGAGTTGTATGAAAAATGGAGTGGAATGTTTACCACATTTAGACATTTTCGTTGCGCAAATCGCCAAATAGAAACCTGCCATTATATCATAGCTGTTTTGGCAATTTTAACAGGGGCCTATGGGAAATCCCTCCAACTCCTGGAAAGGACTGTACACAGTTAACCTTCTCAGATCAGAATGGGAAGAGAATATAATATGTTGGTTGAGTGCTGACCAATGGATAACAATTGGTATATAAAAAATGAACATACAAAACAATCACCGGCATTGAGTGTACACCCGTGCAACGCCGGGTTTATTTAAAGCTAGTTCATTTATATACAAACGACGTCAAACGATGATCAAACGACTTCCAGGTTCAATTTTCAGCAATAAATTTTAAAAAGAATTTGGCATTAAATTATTAGAATTTACTACCAATAACAAAAAATTGACAAAGCTATTTCTTGTGAATTCGAAGAACAAAAAAGCGTTAAGATTTTTTTTAAATGAATGTTGTGGTCCATAGAGTGCCTTGCACCTAATATTGGACATTGAAGTTTTAAAAATCGCTTTCTAAACAATCTTTAAAATGAACATGCGGGATTTTCCCCGTGGAAGAATATCAATGCATCCTATACCTGAAGGCAATACTATGTAAATTCTCTAAACGTATAATTCAAATATCTTTCAATTGTACGACTTGAAATTCTAAAACTCAATATTTCTGTCATGATTTCTTTTATATTTTGCAATTCGAAAACATTGATGTAAATAAAACATTCAACTGTACAACTTGTCATATTAAAAACCATACCTCAAAAAGACAGTTCGAATTACCCAGTTTAAATGTGAAATGCCTTTCGTACAGAGTTTGCAACTAAAGTATGTACATCAATGTTCATATTAAACTAATACTTAGAAGAGCGAAAATGTATAGCAAAGAAACGTAAAAAAAATACCAACATACTAAAATCTTAAACTTACTCTATTAAAATTATTAGATAAATGGCCCTAAATTACGAAGCC
>JAFNEN010001225.1:0-70000 GCA_019343175.1 Oedothorax gibbosus
TTAGGTTGGTTTTGTGTGCCCACGTGACATGTCAAACCAACCACTGACGAGTGAAAGCGCTCTCGGTGACGTCTTGTAAAAATAGTGGCAATGTTTGGCGAATGTTCACATGGACTTGTCCCTCCGTGTCCTCCGCCTAGCTTACAGGGCCTGTAGGATAACACGAACTATAGGCACTGAAAATTTAGGGCCCCATAAGGAAATGTTTGTGTAAGATTGCTCGTATAATGGTTAATTTTTAATGAAAATCAAAAGCCAATAGCTTAAACAATTTAAAATTATCATTATCAAAAACTCATTTTGCTGAACTTGTGTATTTCATTACTTTATTTCCTAGTATTAAATATAATGCGGAAACACAAAATGACACAATTTACAAAAGTTTCAGGGTCAATACAATTTAGCATAAAAATCATTGAAATTTGGGGGCCCTAGGCCTAGGCCTAACGAGCCTCATGGAAGATCAAGTCCTGCTAGCTTAACTAACTTATCTTGTATTAAACTACCATTATTGTGTTGCAGTCCTCTAGCCCCGCCCCCCTCCATTCCACCCACTCCGCCTCGATGCCCGTCCTGGCGGCGAGTTCCGCCATTTCCGGACAGCTGCTGTCCCAGCTGTGACGTCATTCGTGGGGAACCCGTGCAGCAGCAACTCATGACGCCACACCTTGGGCACCTGTACGCAGGGTGAGTGCTGCACAGTGCATACTAGCGACTGCATACACTGTAACATAGATTAGACCAGCGTTTCCCAACCAGTGGGCCGCGGCTCACAACTGGGCCACGGCGGTACTAGGCCGTGGAAATTTGGGATTAATATATATATATATATATAATATATATATATATATATATATATAATATATATATATATATATATATATATTATATATATATATATAATATATATATATATATATATATATTATATATATATATATATATATATATTATATATATATATATATAATATATATATATATATATATATATATATATTATATATATATATATATATATATATATATATATATATATATATATATATATATATATATATATATATATATATATATATATATATATATATATATATATATATATATATATATATATATATATATATAATATACATATACATATACATATACATATACATATACATATACATATATATATACATATACATATACATATATACATATACATATGATACATATATGATACATATATACATATACACTATGAGATCTGGCGCCACGGGGCCGCTGTTGTAGTTAATGGTCTTTTCGATCACGTATCTAGAGCGAGCCTTTTCAACTTTAGTTTTCCTTAAAAAAATAAATACAGAAATAAACTTGATGCTGAGATTGACTTGCGCTTTAAATTGTCAAATTTGAATCCGGATATTGACTCTCTTATTGGAGAAAAACAATGCCAGAAATCCCATTAAGATTTTATAAATGATTTTCAGTTAAGTTTTTTTTTGTTTGGATTTGAGTTTTTTTAATACAATATATTCGATTCAGAAAAATATGTATTTAGTTTTTGTAAAATATCTTTGTTTATTAAAAAAAAAGTAGTTAGTGGGCCTCATAGTTTGCGTTTACAAAATTGGTGGGCCGCGCAAGTAAAAAGGTTGGGAACCTCTGCTCTAGGCATCCGCTTGTTGCAAGAGTCAGTGTGATCGTAGGGTTGCGTTAGCGTAGGGTCTACGTTAGCGTAGAATTTAGTGGAAATTTTTCCTATAAAATCGGTTAGTTTAGGGATATTGAGGTCTTTTCGGTGATTAGCTGTCCTCCAAAACCACCGAGCCCTGGTAATACACTCACGTCCATAAATTAAGGATAATTCAGAATCACACGGAAATCAAACTCTAAAATAAAAATTTCACTTGTAGAATTATCACACACATCTTGAAGAAGAATAAGCAAATTACAGGAAACCACTAGATGACGCTGGTAGTACGTCACAATGACAAGAGTGTTAGAGAGGGTTATATAAGGAATGGTGGCAAAGATGTAAAATTGTTCACAAGCGCTTTTAAACCTTTCAGTGCAATAACTGCATAGTTATGGCACAAAAGAAAGCATTTGTATGATTTTTTTACGTGGCAGTGCCATTAGCCTGGAGTAGAGAGCATGCATTGTGGACACAGCAACATGACAGGCCACATCTATATCGGGATGTCATTCTGGAACAACATGTACGTTTGTTTCGGGGCGCCATGGGCACTGAATTTCTGTTTATGGATGACAACGCCCGTCCTCACCGTGCAAACATTGCAGACGAATGCCTTCAATCGGAGGATATCACCAGTATGGATTGGCCAGCATACTCACCGGACTTGAATCCAATAGAGCATGTGTGGGATATGCTTGGTCGACGAATTGCAGCCCGTCAACCCCATCCCACCTGTCTACCGGAACTTCGGAGGGCATTGCTTGATGAGTAGTGTAATATTCCCCAAGATCAGATTGATAATTTGATACTCAGCATGCCTAGGCGTTGTACGGCCTGTATTGCATCGTACGGGAGCCATACTCCGTATTAACCATCATACTAACCATGTTATACTGTTTTTTGTAAATTGGTTCTTTTTTGAAATTTGCCCCAAATAGCCATTTTTATTAATTATGTCAAACATATAGCATCTTTTTTGCTCTTTACCTTTTGTTTAATAAATAGACTTTACAAATAAGTCAAATTCGTTTTGCTTCCGTCTCTTTCTTTGCCTGAACTTCATTATCCTTAATTTATGGACATGAGTGTATGTTGACGAATGATCTTATTTTTTGCAAGATCTCAAAAAATTTAAGGGTTGCGGGACAGGTACTACCCCAAATGGGGGATGCGTAAGTAATGATTGGCCTCAGGAGCGTCTTGTAGATAAGAGCTTTGTTGGCAGTGCTCAGGGGGGATTTTCCTCACATTAACCATTTGAGGTTGTAAGTGGCCTTCCTGATTTTATCCTTGATCTAAAGAAAGTGCGCGGACCATGTTAGTATCGCATCAAGGACAACATCCAAGTATTTGGTGGTCCTGGCCCAGGGCACACTCTGGTTGTAGAGTGTAATGTGTGCAGGGGGTTGCCGGTTTGATCTCTTAAACATGACCACCGCACTCTTGCCAACGTTAACATCAATTTGCCAGCAGTCCATCCATTTTTCAATGGCATGGACGTATGTTTCTAGAATTCGGACATCCGAAATTGGCTTCCGGTCCCTACACATAATGACCGTATCGTCCGCGAACAAGGCCGTTAGGCACTCGCCACTCAGCGGCACCTCGTTCATATAGATGTTGAATAATAACGGTCCTAGAACCGAACCCTGGGCCGTACCTGCCATGATGGATCGTCTGGATGAGTAAGCGTTGCCGACCTTGACAGCGAACGCACGATCGGTCAGGTAGTTGGGATACATTATAATCCTGTCCGTATCGAAACTGTCGTCTGCAAAAGGCTTCATTATCACGCTACTGCACATTCACCACGGCCTCTCTGTTTTCTTCTATGCTCTGTGTTTTACGTGTGAGCGCCACCTAGCGAGAAGCTTTTTGAAAAAATTATTCTCGGAAAACAACCCAAAAACACTCGATCTTATTCCGGGATAATTTTTGGAAATCCACAGTAAACTTTTTATTTATATCTTTTAGCATTTTTTCATTTATATTTGTAATGTGAATGTTTCAGATGATGTAACGCTCTTGTTTTCATTTCCCCTATTCTGCGATTTCATTAGTTGTTTCGTTTTCACAAAATGACAGTCGTAGCTAAAAATAAACTTTTCTTTCTACGCAAGCTTTCTTTAACAAATGATTTGAACTGCCAACACTACAGCAAGAAATCGGTCATTTTAAAAAGCCAACAAGTAAAATATTCTTAGAAAACTCATTTTCGAAAATCCAAACAAAAATCCAAACAAAAAATAAAAACAAGACCACTGGAGCCGTTGCCATTCACGACGTGAAACCACTAACAACCCTATTGGACTCTTCACGAAAATAAATGTGATGAATAACAACCAAATCCAAAATTTTATTCTTATATAATTTCAATCTACTACTTTTAATAAAGAAAACGACATATTTTATTGCTTTACGGAGAATATTAGAATTTCTTTTGACGGACTTTAACTTGAGCAGAGTATAAATACTTTTCTTTTTATTTCACTCTAAAAATCAAATAAATTTATTAGCAACAATTAATAACTACACACAGTTTAATGTTTTTAATTTCACAGAAGTGGGCCTTCCTTGTACAAATCGAGGATGAGGCTTTCGTATCTTTTCCTTGCCAGATTCCTCTTCACTTTTAAAGTGGGCGTCAAAAGATCGTTCTCCATGGAAAAGGGCTCTAGAATGAAATGCACGTTCCTCGCCTAGAAACACAGCAAAAAAAGCATAATTAAAATTAATTTTTTTAATAATTAAAATAATGGACTTAGATTAACTGCTTGTAGATAAAAACAAACAGGCACAATAGATTTCGGGAATTATGTAACGTAATTTGTGTAAAGTATATATCGGAATAATATATATTATCTACTATATATATTGTTCGCACAAACACACGTATATTTTACTAAAGTACATTTTAAACTGTAGTCACCTGTTCAAGTGAATTGAGGTTTTCTTTGGCCCCTGCTTCTCTGAGGTCTTGAAGAAACTGCGTTCTGATTTCCTTAAAAAATAAAAATAATAAAAGGGTTTGTTAATATATTATAATCAGCATTTTTTTAATGAAACCATCGTAAACGCGACAATTTAAAATGTGTAATATAAAATTCTTCTCATATAGCAAAAAATGTACAGTAAAAATAAAATCAAAATGTAATCGGGTACACAGATTTAATATGTAATGCATAAATTATAACTAAGTGCTAAACACAGGGATTGGAAAAAATTACTAACACACTTTGCGATTTTTGCATTTTTTCAAATTTTTCATTAACTTTACTACGAAATACGTAAAAATGCTTATGGCTACTTGTGAAAAAATGTGTGCTGTGACTTGTGTATACAAGTCGTCAAAATCAAAAGCATTTGACATATTTCATAATAGTTTATGAAAAATCAGAAAAAATGTAAAAATTGCGAAATGTGTCACCAATTTTGCCCATACCCTGTGTATTTATCTACTACTAACTACTAAACTATTGTCTACTAACTTTTTGTTCGAGGAGTTTCGTGATATCTTCATTTTCAATCTTGTGTCCTTTCCCTTCTAACCAGCGCTTCACACCCGACATTTCAGGCACAACTAGAGCTACAATATAATCCTGAAATATGAAAAACAGGATTATATGGCAAATATGCAAAAATATAATAAATACCAACAATTTCAATTTCGCCCCCAAATATTCGTCTAAAAGTAACAAAAACCTGATATGAGTTTATTTAATTATTATTATTATTAAGAAATAAAATCTAACAAAATGTTAAATACACTAAAAATGTGGCATTGTTGTTATGACCATATTGTTTTTTTCCCACTGAATCACTAGATCACATGACTACTAATAACTATAAACTAAATACTTAAACAATTAGCTACTTTTTATAGTACAAATATTCACTAGTATATATTTAATATTTGACTTGGTTTATGTTTAGTTTGAATTATCGTCGCACTAGACCTACACGAAATATTTGACCTGGTGATGACGGTTTACGCTGCTCACAACCATAGGAATCACAGCATAAATTAAATTTAATGTAACCATATCTTGTTTCTTCTGATGAAACTACTTTCTGGCAGTTAAAATTGTAATCCTTATCGTGTATAGAAGCAAAAATGTAAGCTTTAAATTTATTTCGTAACAATATAATTGATGTATGATGAGTATACGGTACACCAGGTCTGAAGGGATAAGTAATTAGTGGTGTAATATATATATATATATATGTAAGGTGAGGCTTTCTTGGAAAATGAAAAAGGCTTTTCTTTTAAATAATAAGATATTACTTTATTTATTAGATCATATTTAGGCAAATGCTCCGACGAGCGCTTCGAAAAAAGCTCCTCACCACTACAAAGCTATCTTTCGTCTGATTCTGATTGATACAAAATGTCTCCTGGGCTAGCGTTACTTGCGCTCAGCCAATCAGGTGATGAGTAGCTGGGATCAGGTGAGTATCACGCGATTCCCAGGTAACGCCATGACGTCAATGCAGTGACGTCAGGTGTGGCCAGTATGTAGTTCCTACATGTATGTGTGTTGTATGTATATAAAAGTGATGAAGCTCCAATTAATCGTCTGACGTATTTAATGCTCAGTGACTATTATTGCGCAAGCTCATAACTTCACCAACTTTTAACACTATCAAGCAGGGCCCCAACTTCAACTTTTTATTGGGATGGGGGGGGGGACGTTTTGACGCCTTTTTAAATTAGTTGTGACGCCTCATAAATTATTTATATTATTAATTAGTATAGTAGCATCATTGAGCTAGAAGAAAAGTGGAGTGAGGTGTGTGATTCACTGAACATGGCAGCAAACGAGCCGGTGCAATAACGAAACGCGGAGGAATACACGGCACTGCCGCAGAAACGAACGGGGCAGAAAACCTAGAAACTGGCCTATTTCGCTATTGGTTCGTTTTCGCTGGTTCTTAGTTAGTGATCCACATGGTTATATTTCTTTAAAAAGTTGGAATTTAAAGTTAAAGAAAGTTATTTTCTTTCGAACTAAAAATGTTAAAATACATTTAGGAGCCCAAATTAATATGATAGAGAGGTCTCATACAAGCATTGCATACAAGTGTAGGGAAAATAGTCCTTTTCTGCCCTGTTCGCTCAAAAGAGTGTGGGTGGGTTTTCGGCTCGCTGACACTTCACTCCAGTTTCCTTCTATCTCAATGAGTATCATACTAATTCTTAGAGGTGTAAGGGGATTATTTGGTTATGAAGCTTTCCTACCTGATCTGACATTCCATCGACGAAAATTTGGAGGACTAGTGGCAGTCGTAAATAAGCATTTTCAACTTTCTCTGGAGCTATGTACTCACCCTTATGAAAAAACACATTAAAAAATATTTTAACAAAGAAATAAATATATAAGAAATATTAAAAATATATAATTTTTTAAAAATATCAAAGAATATTATAATATTTCTGTTTTGAGCAAATAGTTCAAGAGATTGAGTTTGCGACTCAGTAATAGTCTATTTGGGTAATTATTTTTCGTCATAAACTGCGTACATATCATAAAATTAAAAAATAAAATAGGTTATTATTGTTAAGTTTGCAGAGTGAATAGTGGACATTGCAGAAGACATACAAAAGAAGAACATTTATTCAACGATAGAGACAAAAGATATCCAAACTACAAGTCGATGGAAAGACCTTAGAATGACCAATTTGATCAATCTTTACAAATCATACGATGCGGCTCGTGCTCAGCATGAGACGACATCGCGCGCTAAAATGAAATGACGTGACATTGCAATAGAAAATATTTCCATATTTTAACACTCCCCCACAATGTCAAGTCATTTTTCACAAATTTGTTTCACGTCTCCAACACCAATCATTTCCAAACACTTGAGATGCTTTGAAGGACTTAAGGGCTTAGTTAAAACGTCTGCTCCCATTTCTTCAGTTGGTACATGGAAAATTTCAATTTGGCCATTTTTCAAGGCATCTGTCACAAAATGGTGTCTGATGTCAATGTGTTTAGTACGCTTATGAAATACAGGATTTTCGGCAAGTTTTATTGCCCCCACATTATCAACAAGTAAGCGCACTTTTCCTAAGCTGTAAGAACAAAGTTCACATAACTAATTATTCAAATATATAGCTTCTTTAGTCCCCTCAGAAAGAGCCATGTATTCACTTTCAGTAGAAGAGAGTACTACTGTCGCTTGCTTACGACTTTCATAGGAAATCACACTTCCACTAAAAATAAAGCAATATCCTGTATATGACCTGCAGCTCTCTTGGCAGTTCCCCCAATCAGAATCCGTATACCCAAACAATGATTTATCATCTGTATGTCTATATATCAGACCAAAATTAATAATTTTAATTAGGTACCTCAAAACACGTTTGGCTGCAGTCCAATGTGATTTATCATAACAGGACAAAAATTGACTGAGTATGCTTACTGTGTTTGCTATGTCTGGGCGTGTGTAAGTAGCAAGATACATTAGTCCGCCTACTAATTCGCGATAGGGAAATTGCTCGTCGCAAGTTTCGGCTCTCTTTAATTTCACTGTGATATCCATTGGAGAATTTGCGGTTTTAGCATTGGACATCTCAAAACGCTTTAGCAATTCGTTGATATAACTGGATTGGCTCATGGTCACAACTCCATATTCCTGCCGAAAATTTATGCCCAAACAGTATTCAGTGATTCCAGAATACTTAACCTCAAGTTCCATATTTAAATGACTTTTAAACTTGTCAAGCATTTTAGAATTTTCTGACATGAATAAAATATCATCTATGTATACTGAAATCATTGTTAGCCCTTTATCGTCTTTTAAATAATAAACACAGGGATCAGCAGTCGATTGTTTAAGTCCAAAATTCTTTAATATCTCGTCCAATTTTGTATTCCAGCATCTACCGGCTTGTTTTAAGCCATAAAGGGATTTCCTAAGAAGAAGACTTTAGCTCCCTTATCCTTCTCACGAAGCATTTCCGATGCTTTTAAGAACATCTCACTTCATTCACTTTCATTCTTTGCAATATGTTCTAGAATTTGGACAAAATAATCCGGGCATTCCATAAAAACTTCCTCGTCCAAATTTCCGTTTAGATACGCGGTAGTTACATCAAACTGATGAATTTTTATTTTCAAATCAGCTGCCAAGGCCGACAACAACCGAATGGACCCTGCCTTTGCTACCGGTGCAAAAGTATTTCCAACCTGACAAGGATTTTGGGAAAATCCTCTGGCGGCAAACCGAGCCTTGTTCTTTAGAAGTGTTCCATCCGAGTTATACTTATTTATCAAAAATAAAAAAAAAATCAATTTTTGAACATTTCAAAATGCAAGCATGAAGAATTTAAAGCCAATTTATTTAATAAAATGGTTTCAGAAGGAATTTTATTTTGCCATGTTTTTCAAATTGTCATTTAACTAAATCAAACATCATATAATTCTTCAAAAGACATTATTCTTCCATCTAACAATGCAAAAAAAAATAACTTAATAGAAAAATGTATGGAGAATTTAATAAAATTTATTTGAAATAAGTGCGAGTTTAATTTAGTGAGAAAAAAAATCGCAAGCTGATGATTCCAAATAGAAACATTGGGAGTGAAAGGGTTAACACATAAGAAATAAAAGTTTAAAAAAAAGTAAAGAAGGCAGCTATCGTTAATGGAAAAATGATCGAACGTAATACACATAGGCTTTTGCTAAAAGTATTTTTTGAGGCAAAAATGTGTGTGTGTCGGGAATATCAAACGGTGTACATTTAATTAAGTTTTTTTTTATTACCTGAGAAAGTTTGAAAAGATGTTTTTTTCTGTCAACGATTTGCAAAGTTCCGTTCTAAAAACGAAAACATTATTATATTAGTAAATGCTTTTTATCAACAATATTTTTTTTAAAATCATTTTTTAAAAAACATTTTAGCATCTATATCAATCATGTGAGTATATTCTATTGGAAAACTTCCATGAGAAACTTACTGGAAGCCATTTACCTATGTCGCCTGTGTACTGCCAACCGTCTTTGAGGCTCTCTTTGGTTGCTTTCTCGTTCTTGAAATATCCTTTGAAGACGGCAGGTCCTTTAACACATACCTATGGGCACAATAAACATATTAGTTGGGTTATATAAAAGAAAAGTGGCTTTTCAAGCATGTTAACTCAATAGAGCTGTGGCGGTTCACCGCACGCAACCTCAATATGCCATCAATAACTAGGTGGCGCTGATTTACAGCCACGTTCCTACCACTATTCCAGATTACAATGTTAATAGTAGTATATAAGCCGAGGTAACTCATCTCCACGATTCTTTTGGTAGACTGTGACTCAAGGACCGTTTAGCCCTCAACTATTATTTATTGTGCAAACTCAAATTCACCAAATTTTAACAATATCAACGAAAGTGCCGCTAATTTGTATTCAAATCGAGATGGCACTATCTACGTTCTCGGAGAATATCACGTGACTTTCTGTTTTGAGATTATTATCGAAACCATCTATATTACAATTTAAATTTTAAGCTAAAGGGGTTTAAAAGCTAGTTTTTATATAATTTTGGACTATATGCCGTTATATTAAGCAAGGAAAAAAATCTGTAATTCCCTCTAGTGAGCCAATGGAGTGCATTGAGATATCTAACCAAAAGAACTGAAACACATAATTAACGATTTTATTATAAATAGTAATAAATAGTAGACGCTAATAATAGCTTTAGTAAACTAGCGACAACTTGACCGACCCTTTAAGTATAAGTTATAATTTGAAATATAGTAACACCGAATTCAAAGCAGACAGATAGTGATAATTACTTCACCAATGTCGTCTTTAGCATAATAGTTCATTTCTGGGACGTCTACCACTTTGACGTGATTGTTTGGTATAGGTGGACCAACATGACCTGGAAAAAAGAGTAAAATGTGAAGAGTATAAAGAAGGTACTATTTTTTTTAATAAAAACGAAATTCTGGTCATCATCGGGAACTTATCACTCACCTCCATAACGCTCGAGGCGAAGCGTCTTGGTGGCAGCGAGAACTTCAGTCTGACCAAACGCTTCAAAAATCTGCAAAATTCGGAATGAATAAGTTACGAAGGTTGTTTTTTTCTCAACCTCCGATGGGATGTAAAGAAAAGACGGGTCAATATACAAAAAATATTTTATTACCAAAAGTAATGTACAACACAGCTTATTTCTCTACATAATCACCTTGACAATTAAAGCATTTATTGTCATATCTGTAAACAAGCTTTGAAATACACTCTTCATAAAATGTAGCCGCTAATGATTGGAAGGTAGTTGTGATAGTTTCTTTAAATTTCACTTTAATTTATAAGCTTCACGTCATTTTTTTTCAGTCCTCCAAGCAACTACTGCTAATCGATAACTCACTTATGGTAAACCTTCGAGTTTCCCTAACCGCTTGGTCAACTCGCTGAACCATGCTGTAGCGACAGACTTGCTAATTGATCCCCTTCTTCATCAAAATCATTTCGGCCACCATTAAATTTTCGACACCATTCACGAACAACGCCATCATTCATAAAGGGGTCTTCATCATGCACCCGACTCATTCTGCGATGAATTTTCGTTTCACTGTTTCCTTCTGCCTGCGAGAAACGAATAACAGCTCGCAATTCTCACTTGGCGGCTACATTTTATGAAGATGGTATTGAAAAGCTTGTTCACAGATATGACAAATGCCTTAATCGTCAAGGTGATTATTTAGAGAAATAAGCTGTATTTTACATTACTTTTGGTAATAAAATCTTTTTTGTATCACCACTGATCACATACTTCGGGAGATGGAAGGAAGCAGTAATCCCGGGCCTGAGGTTAACCTGGCTGATTTGCTTACTAAAATTGCCGCGGTTGATGTATTTAGCAAGTTGATGAAGGTTATGAACATCACACCGAGCGCGCCTTCACCCTCCGACGAGCCGCAAGCTGTGGCCGTGGAGCCGGTGCCTGAGCCACCCCCGATGGAGACCGATGATGAGCCGCAAGCCGTGGCCAACATCCCCGTCTCCAACAAATTTCAAGCGTTGGCCGAGTCCAATGGTCTGTCGCCGGATGCCCAATTCCCGGAGTCAGGGACTGTAACTCCGGATGCCCCATTCCCGGAGGAAAGCCCGGATATGCCCAATTCCCGGCGGCCAAAAGACCCAAACAAACCCCGGATGCCCCATCCCCGGCGGTCGATGTTTCTATGATCCCGGATGCCCAATCCCCGGTGACTCCCAAACCATTGCCGATTCTCTTCCTCGGAGGGGAACTCGGTGATACCACCTGCCTGCGAGTGCGAGAGGCAGTGGGCGGCAGTATAGGATGCAAACCCTTCCACAAGATTGTCAAGCTCTATCCACGAACTACAGAGGAGGAGGCCAAAATCCTTGCCATCCTAGCCGAAGAGAAGTCAGGGTACTTCCGCCACTCGCATCAAAAGCACACTTTCATCAAGACGGTTGTCAAGGGCCTGCCCCGAGAAACCAATCCCCAGTCAATCACCGCCGCACTTGTTGCGGAAGGCTTCATTATTAACAAGGTGGCCCAGCTGACGAAAGCCCGGATCAAAGCCCCGCTCCCGTTTTCCCAAGTCTTGTTGTTCGTACGGGCAACTTCAAGGCAATTTACCAGCAGTGCAACCTCCTGGGCAAGAAGGTCTTCTTCGAGCCCTACAGGAAAGTTGCAAGGATCCCCCAATGCTACAGATGCCAAAACTACGGCCATGTAAGCACCCACTGCCATATGGAAACCAGATGTCGGTTTTGCGGCCTCGGCTACGATTCTCGCACCTGCCTTACCAGAGTCGACATCCAAACCCACCGTGTGTTTACCGCCAAACCCACCGCCCACTAACTGCGGTGGCCTCCACCATAGCTCTTCGGCAACCTGCCCGGGCCGACCGAAGCCACCAAACAGGGAGCTTCCGGAGAGTGTCGCCAGGCGGCAGCACCAGTCTAAGCCCCACCCCCAGAGCGCAGATGATCCTGCCTCACTATTGGCCGCTCTAAGAACCGTCAAAGACGCCATTGCAGATGTCTTCGGGGACTTAGATGCCTTCAAGAAAAACTCTGCTGCCCTGGCAGCAACCACCAACAAGGCAGACAAGATGATGGTTCTGCTGAACATGCTCGCCCCTTAGGTGGCCTCTCATCGTTATTTCCTACAAGCCTTGAGGCTTCTCTGAAACCCTGAACATGGGAACCCTTTTTGGGATATCTTCAATGTGCAGAAAGGACGCTTCGCGTCGATGCTGCGAAAGTTCTATTTCGATCTCCGATTTTTTGTATATTGACCCGTCTTTTCTTTACAGCCCATCGGAGGTTGTAAAAAAAACAACCCTCGTAGAAAGCGGGAATTGGATCTAATGGATGTTTAGATTTAATAGCGCAAGGGCATCAAAGGCCATACTGCGCCGAATTCTACATTATTCAAATAGATTAAAATGGAACATGACACAAAACATTTAAAAACGATTAGAAATCTAAATCAAACACTAGGTTGTTCTAATAAAAGGTTAAAGTGATTCATAAAATTTACACACAACTTTTAAAAACAGGCATCAGCTAATTCAAAATAAAAGTCAATATAAACTAAAAAAGAAAACAAGGCGTGATATGGAGGACGTAGTAAAATGTGATGGATAGATGGGTTTTAAATGTTAAAATGTTTAAGCCTGCTCAGTGTGAAAACTGGACAGTCAACTAATATAATAATAATGGTAGAAGTGAGCTATGATAGACACTTTAGTGAGACATATCGCACATGATGCAAAATGGCTGATCTTCAGCCAGCAGAAGATGCATATGAGTAAGTCGCGTGTGCCCAATCAGAAGGCGTGCCAGCACTACCTCCTGCCTTCTGCTTGATGACGGTAAAAATGGCTTGGTTATGGATGGAGATAAATTGTGAAACTTATTTTCAGTTTGGAGGTCCCATTGTTTGTGCCATACTGTTTTGATTGAATGCACACAAGCCAGCTTGGCATACGGCAAATTGAGAGAGGCGCCGCTGCTTTGACTTGTTAATGTAAAATATATTCCTTATATATTAAGATATATTTAGATTAAAAAAACATATTTTTATTTAATTTAACATTTAAGGACCACTAGGTCGGGTGGGGTTATCATTGGGGAGGTACATAAATTACGTCACGCAAAATTTTGACTATTTTTACCCCTCCCTCCCCCTATGTCACGCTGCGTCACGTTTGATCGAACCCCTCCCCCTAAAATTAGGTCGCGTTGTTGTACTCCCCCCCCCCCCCAAGAAAGAGTTAATTTTAATATTTCTCTTTGTTTCTGAAACTTGAAAAAAATGCGTATTTATATATTTTTTAAAAAATTAACCTGAAAAGAAAAAAAATGCAAATTATCTTGGTTGCATAATTTATTCAGTGGATCAGAGGAATACACAGACATTGTATTTATATTTCCGTTGTACAAGGACTAACTATAGCTAAAGTCTTTTAACATTCGCTAAAGTCTTTTAAAAAAAGGGGGTCTGGGTGTATTCGGATCTATTTAGTTCTGGCTTTTTTCGTGTTTGTCCAGGTAGCTGCTAGTCATTTGATTGGTCAAGGTCGCAATTTAGAGTGTCACACGAAGTACCGTTACGAAAAGGTCTGTAAAATATAGGAGACTAATAATGCCAACGTTGTGGCAGATAAGAATCTCCCCATCCTCTTTCTGAAACAAAGTGTTTCTTATGATAAAAAAAAAGATTTCAGATTTTGTTCAAAAACTTCAGTACGTAAATCAGATTTTTTCTTGCAAAAGTGAAATTTTCCGAATCGTTACGTCACGCAAGCGATTACCCCTCCCCCCTCCTTGTCACGATCCGTCACGTTGGCGCATACCCCCTCCCCTTCTGAGCGTGACGTAATTTATGTACTCCCCATTTTGTGAGTTGAGTGATTACATAAGAATGATTTGAGTTCTTTATTACTACTCACATACGCTCCGGATGCTCTCCTAAAGAAGTTCATTACTTCCGTGGGTACTGGCGCCGATGACGTGGTGATGACGCGGACATTGCCCCCGAGGGCTTTCTGGAACTCCTTGAAAACGACCTTGTCCCAGAAGGAGCGATGCAGGACTTTGCCCCTGGAACAAATTAAGGTTTGTGTGGTTAAATAAACGTTGCACTAGAGCCACGCCTGGATATCGCCTAGGCCTAAAGGGCCCGGGCCATTGGCACACGATCTCAGTTTAGTTTGAATTTCGTACATACTACAGCTACACTAGGGCTATTGGCAATGGGAGTCGTAATTTAGAACCACAGTCAAGTGACTAGCCGACACCTGAGTAGGCACCCCAAAGCAACCGTTAAGGGCGACATCGTACACAGCGTTGGAACTTTGGAGCATATTTTAACGTGCACTCAGGGCCGTAACTTGGACATTTTATTGGGGGGGAGGACCACATTTTGGCGCCCTCTCAAATTTTTTTGGAGCCTCGTCAGTTATGAATCATTATTAACGGCTAATTACATTAATTAGTACTTATGAATGAATTTAACTTTCTAATCAAAGTTATAAATTTCTATTAATTACTAATTAAACCACTTTTAATTAATAATGAAACAATTATTAATTACTATTTACATCATTAATAAATTACTAATGAAATAATTTTTAATTAAAAATTAAATAATTATTAATGACTTGAATGAATTTAATTGTTTAATAATTAATGTGTAAATTGGTTCAAAGTGAATTAACCTAATTTGAAAATATCAACACCGAATTAGTTATGGTAAATTTACACCTACAAATTATTGGCTTTATAATTAAATGGACCTTGTAGAAGTTAATTAAATAGTACTTTGCAAAAATTTGCATTTTTGACATAACATGCATACAATATTTTCGCTACTGAAGTTTTTTTTTTTAGCTAATTTCCTCAAATTTCAGCAAATATAAACAAAATATTTTGCTTATACTAAACAACTAAAGACTGAAAATTAACTAAAAAATAGTTCCATTATACCGAGTAATCAAATATAATAATACAGAGCTTCTCAAATTTCTTAAGTGTGTATTATTATTATACTTCTAACTTATAAATGATGTCTACAGAAAAAATATTTTATTAAAAAGATAAGCATGAAATACCGTTAGAATTTCATTAAAGTATTTGATTTATAAATTCTGTTTTTCAGTACTTAGCGGGGCAATAACATCAAATCGGGACGTTTAGGCGGAACATTTTGTCTTCGGGACAGTGAGACAGAAAGCGGGATTGTCCCGCCAAAATCGGGACATCTGGTTACATTAACAATTATCCAGTTAAAATAGTTTCAAATAAAACTTTTTTATTGCTTCCTTTTGTCCGAATTTCTTAGCCGTGTCCCTGTGTTCAGATAGTGAAAAGCGATACTAAAAATTTCCCCGAAACATGGGACATTAGCCCATTACTGCAGACCCCCAAGGGGAATGGGTAAACGTGTTATCTTTCTCGGTGTGGTGTGGTTGTGGGGTTGCAAGCTAGATTTGCAAGCTAGATTGTTTTTGTTGTATTTTTTTACACGGTCACTTTTGGGTTTGATTCTGTGGAATGAAAAGAAAAACATAACATATAATCTGTGCAAAAGTTGGTATTGCAGCTGCCATACCAATCCGGCCCCACTGCAAAAGCTGGTATGGCAACTGCCATACTGGTTCCGGAGCCACTGAGTGCAACTGATAATTAAACTACCCATTTTTACAGCCTGAATCGAAGCTTGCAAGCCTGTCAAAGAGCAAAGAGGGCAAAACTGTTAGGTAATTTCATACTTAGGGAAATACCAACATATATTTTTTTTTTAAATTCAATATTGTGTTTCGAAGATAGTTTTTAACTAGTATAAGTGTTTGGATCTCCATCTCATGGGAGGGGGGGGGGGGGGGGGAGGAAAGAAAAATTGGAGTGAAAGATTTCCGTTATTTTTTGAAAATACCAGTATGTTCTTCATACCAGTTTAAGATTCTGTTGTTTATTTATTATGAAATCTTAGAGAGGGCGCCATTCACATGGTGCCATTTTGGGCTAAAATAGCGCTTTAAAAATTATTGAGGGGAAATTAGAAAATAAAATAATTATACAATTACGTATTATTGAAAAATAATTGTTTAAAAAGTGAACTGTTAAAAAAGTTAAAGATGGCGCCTTTTTGGGCGCCTAACGGCGCCCAAAATGGCGCCCTTTGTAAAATTATTGGGGGGGAGGCTCCCCCCCCCCTATAACTTACGGCCCTGCGTGCACTCCCTATTACACGGGGATATTATTCATCAGACATTTTAGGCTGCATGGGCCGTTGATAGGTCGGCAGTAATTTTGGCGATGCCCTGACCCAAACCTGGGACCTTCCACATGCAAGACGAACACCTTAACCGACTGGGCTCTCCAACCCCAAATAAAGCCCCAAATAATCCTATAAATTTTGTTTCACTCTTCACAATCATAGAGCTTAGTGGAAGAACGTGCTAAGTGACAAAATGGTGAAAACGAGAAAATGAGCTTTAAAGTTTTTAGTTTGTTCTTAAATCCGTTAAAAACTTTAAAAAATACTTAAGTTTATGAAAAAGGGAGACTTGTTTTCTTTAAAGGATAGAATAATATGTTCATTGACGCAAAAATCTCTATTTTTTCAAAAATGTCACTTAGAACGTTTTTCCACTAAGCTCTTCAATTATGTTTGCTTTTCTGACAAACTTAATTTAAATTTATTATACATACAAGTTGCCTAAAACTATAAGCACCCTAATTGTTTGTTTAAATATTATATTTTATGATGGACTTTAGTTTCACAGGTCATAACTTTGCAGTATGTATATTAAGTAACAATATATCGTTCAGAAAAGAGCCTCCGACTGCGTTCAGGCTAAGGGCCATAACTTGTCACGGTCAGACCCTGATGACTAGAGCTATACACCAGGGCTATTGGCGACGAGCCTCATAATTTAAAACCTCGATCAGGTGATGAAGCCTACACTTGAGTGACACCCAATACAATAGGGTACTTGACTGTATCGCTAAAATACCTTCCAATATTAAATTAATTATAGTTTGGATCCAAAAATAACAAACCTATATATCTTTTTGCAACATAAATCTTTAAATAATTAATAAAAATCATTTTAAAATAGCTTTTTTTTATCGGTACCTCACGGGATCACAAACACGTCGATTTAGCTGACGTCACTAGTATATACAAACAAACTGGCGTGATGTTTTTTTGCTTGCAATTAAACTGGATTTAATCTAATTTACTATTAAAATAAGAATTATATAGATAATGGAAGGAGGTTTTACAGAAGCGGATATTTCCAATTTGCTTAAAGTAGATTCCAAAATGGTGTTTCAAAGTTTGCTTTATAGTTACTAGTGACGTCATAGATACCACGTGACAGCCACACTAAAGCGTTTTCGGGCGTAATTTTTCGTCTTAATTTTAAAATTCTTTTTTCTGCCTTTTTATGGGGTATTTGAGAAAAAGAAAAATACGGGTCTAATATTTTTGGCATAAGAATATTTTAAGCCAATAATTTTGTTTAGTCAAATACCCTATTTTATAGCAACATCGTACGCTGTGTTAGGAGTTTTAATGTCACAGATTGAACGAGCAAGTGTGATTCAGTGTACTCTGAGCATTCTTTTGGAGTTTGGCTGCATTTTCCATTTATAAGACAGCAGTGTGGGTAACTTAAACTGTACGCGCTGTCGTGATATTGTACTTATTAGTACAAGTCTATATAGGGGGACTCTACGCTACCGTGGAAAAAGTCAACATAGAGTTTAAAAAAAATATTTTTGGCTTAGCTTCTACTTTAGTTATAAAGGTATTTGTATATTTTTCCATTAAAAACGCATAGAAAAGTGAAAAAGGATTATAAAGCTTTTATTCAATGACAACTATGTGTACGGCACTTACTTTTCCAGCAGTTTTTCTTTCCTCCACAAAGCAATTTTCAGCAAAGTAGTCTTAACGACGTTTCCTTTAATATTTTCCATAATCTAGAGGAAGTTAACAAAATTAAATTAACTTTTTTTATTCTTATTATGTACGAGGGCTGTTTTTTTTTTCAACCTCCGATGGGCTCTAACAAAAAGACGGGTCAAGATACAAATAAGATTTTTTTTCCAAAAGTAAAGTACAATACTGCTTATTTCTCCATATAATCACCTTGGCGATTAAAGCATTTGTCATATCTGTAAACAAGCTTTGAAATACCCTCTTCATAAAATGTAGCCGCCGATGATTTGAATGGAGTTGTGACGGTTTCTTTGAGCTCCACGTCAACTTGGAAGCGCTACAATCCAAGCCATTATGCTTATCAATAATTCACTGATGGTAAACCTTCGAGTTTCCCTAAGCACTTGGTCAACTCGCTGAACAATACTGATGTTGAAGATGAAGATGAACAATACTGATGTTGATGCATGAAGAAGGGGACCAAGGAAGCAAGTCTGTCGCTACAGACGGTATTGTTCAGCAAGTTGACCAAGTTTTTAGGGAAACTCAAAGGTTCACCATAATTGAATTATGGACAAGCAGTGGCTTGGAGGACAGAAAAAAATTGACATAAAGCTTCACAATTTACTTGTTTTAAACGAAACCGTCACATCTCCCTCCCAATCATTGGCGGCTACATTTTATGAAGAGTATTTCAAAGCTTGTTTACAGGTATAAGAAATGCCTTAATCTCCAAGATGATTATGTGGAGAAATAAGCAGTATTGTACATTACCTTTGGTAAAAAAATCTTTTGAAACTTGTACTCTGAAAAAAGAACTTGTACTCTGGCGAATTTTTATTTGTCTTAAAATAAAACACAAAGTGGCAAGAAAATCAAAAGTGGCTCCAATTTTTTTTTTATATTTTTGCCTTTAAAGAGTAGGGATGGGTAACCATAATTCAAAGCAACACCAGGAAAAAAAGGAGTTATAAATTATGTTCGTTGGCGTCTACCAGACGATACGATTTCTGACAATTATTATTTCCAATAAACAATCCGATCACCGTAACAAAGTGTAAACACTCATAAATCTCACGCAGTTTATAAAACATTTCGGTGAATTGATGACGTTCGCATTATAGTTTGCCAATAGAATCAATGAGATATTCCCGCCATATTTTGCAGCTGGCTCATAAATCTTTCGAAATTAACTTTGTATAACATTTTTACGAATTAATGACCTTCGGAAAATATTTTTGACTTTTTCCCGCCAAATTAGACTCGAAGCCAAAATAACTGAATGATTGCTTTAGAATCAGTAGGAAAATACTTGTCGTCTTGTCATCAACAAGTGAAACAATCTCTGTAAACATTATAAAGTAATTCTGATGTGTTTGATAATGTTAAATGTGTTGTATTAAATAAAAAGCTATACCAAGATAAACTTTTTTTATGCATTAAGAATTGAGGGAATGAATTGGAAGCCGTTTTTGATTGGATCACGTGTCCGGCTATTTTTATTGTTTTAAAAAATAATATAATTACATAAATTTTGAGCGGAATTTTTACCAATTATTTAGATTCCGATAGCTTTGGCTGTAAAGAAAACCTTTTTAAAGGTAAATTAAAAATAGCTTGTAATTCCGTAATATAAAAGATATTCCAAAAGGTGCTTCCCTTTTTCGATTAGGGGCAACTCTGCTTTGACCTATCAGTAGAAAATATTTAAGAAGAAAGTTAGTACTAGGGTTTTAATTCTTGGGATAAAGTTAAGTTACCCCATTCGATGGTACTTGAAATATCATTTTACTATAAGCAGAGGTGCCGATCCCCCCCAGAGCTAACGACGCACCCCCCCTAGAAAATTATTACTCCCCCCCAAAAAAAAACAAAACGGTGAGGATTTTTTATTTAATGGGCTAATGGAGTACCTAACCAAAGTAGACTCTAAATACATCTTTAGGGTGTATATAGAAAACCTTATAGTAAAATGATATTTTAAGTACCATCGAATGAGGTCCAGGGCCGGATTTCTAAATAGGCTAAGTAGGCTGTAGCCTAGAGCGGCGAATTTTTTGGGGCGGTAAATTTCACGACCAATTAAAACAGCATTCGGCAAAAAAATATGATATACGAATATTTTTAAGAAAGAAAACAAATATTTAACATTAATGCGTAAACCGTAAATGTATATATAATACTAATATTTCGTAGCAAACATGGTCGCTGCGAGGGCAAGTGCACCCATTCCTCCCGGATTTCGAAGTTGAAAGAAAAATAGTCGAACAGTTTTTTAAAAAAAATCGCCTATTTCACTTTCGATCTAGCGTGTAAAGGTACATAGATTATTCTAATATGTGTATCTTTTTTAAACAACACATACCACCCTATTTTGCAGCTAACCAGCTACCTTTCCCCGAAGGGGGAGAATATTGTGACAGGGGCGGCAAATCAATCGTATAGCCTACAAGCGGCAAATCTTTAAATCCGGACCGTAACTTTGTCCCAAGAAATAAAACCCTAGTACTGACTTTCTCCTTAAATATTTTTCTAATGATAGGTCAAAGCAGAGTTGCCCCTAATCGAAAAAGGGAAGCACCTTTTGTTGGAATATCTGTTATAATACGGAATTACAAGCTATTTTTAATTTTCCTTTAAAAAGGTTTTCTTTACAGCAAAAGCTATCGGAATCTAAATAATTGGTAAAAATTCCACTCAAAATTTATGTAATTATATTATTTTTAAATCAATAAAAATAGCCGGACACGTGATCCAATCAAAAACGGCTTCCAATTCATTCCCTCAATTCTTAATGCATAAAAAACTTTATCTTGGTATAGCTTTTTATCTAATACAACACATTTGACATTATCAAACAAATCAGAATTATTTTATAATGTTTACAGAGGTAGTTTCACTTAAAAAAAACTAAAATTTAAAAAATTAAAGTCAAATATAACAAAATTCTTACCGTGAGACTCGGAATTGAACTATTTAATTATATTCAATCACCAAGACCCACACATTTGACACAAGACGACAAGTATTTTCCTACTGATTCTAAAGCAATCATTTAGTTATTTTGTCTTCGAGTCTAATCTGGCGGGAAAAAGTCAGAAATATTATCTGAAGGTCATTAATACGTAAAACTGTTAAACAAAGTTCGAAAGATTTATGAGCCAGCTGCAAAATATGGCGGGGATATCTCATTGATACCATTGACAAACGTCATCAATTCACCGAAATGTTTTATAAACTGCGTGAGATTTATGAGTTTTTAAACTTAGTTATAGTGATCGTATTGTTTATTGCACATAATTGTCAGAAATCTTCGTCTGGTATGGTATGGTAGACGCCATCGAACATAATTTATAACTCTTACTATTTAATAATAACTTTTTTCCTGGTGTTGCTTCGAATTATGGTTACCCATTCATATTCTTTGAAGGCAAATAAAATATACAAAAATTGGAGCCACTTTTGATTTTCTTGCCACTTTGTGTTTTATTTTAAACCAAATAAAAATTCGCCAGAGTGCAAGTTCTGAGCTTCCCCTTCCCAGTCCCCCCCCGGTGTTGCGTCGGGGGGGGGGGGGCAGATAATTAGTAAGAATAAGAGTTTTTTATAAAGATTGGCAGTTTCTTAATAATTTTGATAAAAAATTCACCCCCCCCCCTAAAATTTCAACGACGCAGTCTGCGTCGTTGACCCGCCCATGTAGGCACCCCTGCTATAAGGTTTTCTATATACACCGTAAAGATGTAGTTAGAGGCTACTTTGGTTAGGTACTCCCATTAGCCCATATAAATAAAAAAAAAATCCTCACCGTTTTTTTTAGGGGGGGTGCGTCGTTAGCTCTGGGGGGGATCGGCACCTCTGATCGTTACTACTAACTCAAACAAAGCTTCGACCATTGGATAAATCTTTCCACCACTTCCCTCGAGTGGCGCTTCCAAAGGTCTACTCCCGTCCATACGCTGTCATCACGTAACCGTTTAGTGTCGGGGACTGATGCTCTATTTAGTTTGGTTTTGGAGTTTTGGTTCAGGAAATTACTAGAAACGATATACATTGGTACGATTTCTTTAGGACATTCATTTATACAAACCTTCGCGTATATGACGTTCATTAACCTAGGCACTAGAGGCAGAGAAGTCGGCTGTATTATTTTTACTTCCTCCATAAGAAGTTTCACGTCCCCTGTGTAGAAAGCAATACGACGGCCACAATAGGAAGACGTAATCTAGATGAAATAAAATATAAGAATGAATTTAAATTTATATTCATTCAAAACAGAAAATACACTCGAGTAACACCAAATAGTACATACCGAACTTTTAAATGATTTCCTTTTGCATGTGTGCATTAGGAAGTGTAAAAGGTTTAGTTTGGTTTAGTTTGAATTATCGTCGCACTAGAGCTACACGAGGGCTATTGGCGACGGGCGTCGTATTTTCGAACCACAGTCAAGTGACGAGCCGACACCTGAGTAGGCACCCAACGCAACCGTTAAGGACGACATCGTACGCAGCGTTACGACTTTGAAGGATATTTAACGTGCACTCCCTCCACACGGGGTATTATTCATCGGACATTTTTGGCTGCACGGGCCGTTTATAGGTCGGCAGTTATTTTGGCGATGCCCGGACCCGAACCTGGGACCGGGAGTGTAAGAGGGTACAGAGCAAAAACATTCTCGTATGCAGCGATGTACTGGCTTTGTTTCAGATAACGTACTATTCCCGGTTTCTTTTTGTGCTTCCACGATTTCATTGGTTGTTTCTGTTTCACTACTATAAATACGTTTGATCCTTTCGCCTGCTGTGCTTTAGAGATCTTTATGCGCAATTTGTTCTCATTTCTGCTATTTATTAAACGTTATCAGTTTTATTTCGATTAAATTTCAATCATGCAAAGCATTACCTAAACGTCAATGTAGTTGGAAAACTTCGGCTTAAATGATATTTATTTTATGTGGAGAAATTAAGCAAAATTGTGGGACAGCAATTTAACGTGATTCAAGAACATTTGAGAAAAGCTTTGAATCTACTGAAACAAAAGTTGTACACAACTTACTTTTGAGAAAAACAAAACAAATTCAATTCCAGCAGGTTCAAGAATGAAAACAATACCGCTAGAGCTGTTGCCACTCAATACGTGAAACACGTTATTGGGTTTCGAAAAGGGAGCAAATAACGTCCATGACTTAAGAATTAAAATTTAAATTAGCGAGAAAGACAGAAGCTCTTGAACATTTTCCAAAATAATACTTACATTATTTAGAATTTCGTAAATGTGAGATGGGGGAAGGTACGAAACAATTGTACCCCCGTAATGTGTAGCCTCCTAAAAAAGAAGTATTTCTATATTAAAAACGAACCTAGCATGGACGATACAGAACAATAATACATTGTGTCATAACACCATTTAGATTAGACCAAGGAAAGCCGAAAATTAAAGGTTTTGCTTATGGCCAGACGGACGACTAAATTATTCCTCCTTTTCTAAATGCCAAAAATAGCTTAATACATTGATTGGTTGGTAGACATATATTTTCAGGCTTGTGTGCCTGGTCACAAAGACCCGCTTATAAACCATCGTCAAGGACGGACACGACATACACACACACTTATAAGACAGATGCTGCCATCTATCGCCACCTCCACAATTTAGACATGTCCCTGAAGGGGAGGGAAATAGTCTCCAGGGACCTGTACCCGTGGGAAACTGCGCAATGACCGCCCACAGGACTTTCGGACCCAACAGATTTAACAAGCACGTACTCCGCATATACTCGACAAACACAAACATCCATGCCTTACCGGGATTCCAATCCGGACCCAGAGGCTCCAAAAGCTTAATAAGATGGAATAGTTAATGGTCTTTTGTATCTGGGCGTCAAAATATACCAACCAGGCCTAGGTACATTTAATGTTAAGCTAGTTAGTAATAAATAAAATATGTTTTCTACAAACGGTTGATAGAAAAAATAAGCATAAACGCGCGAACATATAGAGTTAAGACGAAGTTATTCTTCGTAACTGTATGCAAACGACGCAAAAAAAATTATAACAGTTAATAGCAAGTCGTTGTCACATATAAGAAGGAAACTAAAATTCATGAATACTTCACAAGAATTTACAAAATTTTACTCACGCCATAAGCAATCATGGCTGCACCTACATAGGAAACCAAACTTCCATGCGTCAGCATTACTCCTTTTGGAGTTCCTAATATCATAAGGAGATAAAGAACGATATATCTAGTACTACAACTATGTCATTTCATGTGGGAAGCTAAATTTATAATTTATAAATGTTTATGTATCATACCTGTTGTTCCACTTGTATAAGGAACGCATAATACGTCACCGGGCTTAGGAAGCTAGAAAAAATTAAACATACTTGCATTTTTAAAAAAAAAAATAATGTTAACTACAGCTATATATTAGTTGAGTTTGATTAATATGTATGAATGTTGCGAATAGGTATCCATGATAAAAAAAATTCAATTAATTGCTTTCTAACTTAAGTAAAATAATGCAAGATTATGCATAGAGATGATGAAAATATTTCATACCATTAATTCTTTTCTATTAGCTTTTCCCAGATCCTGAAAGACATAAGTAGCAATCAGTGTTAGAAATTGGAAGACAAAATTTAGAAGCAATTTGTGCTACTAACTTAAAAAAAGAAACTAAGGGCTAATGCATATTATATGAAAGAATATTTGAGAAAAATATTTATTGAAAAAATACTATTTTTATGTAATTTATCCACAAACTGTGGAAGTCATCATTGACACTGTATTAAGATGGCTGTAGTTGCGCGCATATAGAATCATTGGCGTTTCGCATTTTCATAAGAACTTAAGTTCCAAAATTTAAGGAATCACACTCTATCTAGCCGGAGTTTTTTAGATGTTACAATTTCCGTAGTATAAAGATTTTAAGTTGACTGTTTCTGGCAAGATCTTTGGAATCCACCATAAAACATTTATAGCGACATTACAAAAAAAATAATCGCGATAACTGCGGGTACATTTATTTTGAAATCGCAAATTTGTAGGGTTTAGTCACATTTTGGGACGACGACCGTTAATTTCGAACCCTGGTAGCAATAATTTGAAATGTCTAGTAGCGAAACTGACATTATCCAAAGTATAACAAAGACATAGGGTCAAAAAGGCACTATTTCTTTACAAAAATTCAATAAAAATTTATTTTTAAGAAGCCATTTAATGTTTCTTCTCGAATTGTCATGCACAGTTAATTTTTACGATGTTATTTTTAAATTCTTTTTTTGCAAAAAAGTACCTCTAGCTCTTGAAACGTGAGTAACTTAATGTCCTCCTTTTTGGCAGCGTCGTAGAGCTCAGGTGTTGGCGGATCCATCATGACCAAGGTACGCAGAGAGGGGATTTCCCGGATTTTCATCAGGATGCTGAGGGCGTTTTCCACGGTGTTTACAATTATCAAAGACAGATTGGCTGCGTTTTGAACAATTCAGCAATTAATTTATTAAAGCAGTTAATAAGGCCCATCTAAATTTTATAAAATACAAATACAAAAATTGTCGAACAACAATAGGCCAGAGGCCCAGCAAGGTTGGTCCAAAATATTTATAATTCTTTACTAGTTTCCATATAACTATCGAGATTCTTCTTAATTTCTTCTACTTTCTTCGAATACACAACATAATCTGGTAGAGTATTCCACTCATTGACGACTTTCATGTAAAAATGTTTTCTTACCTCCTTTCTGAAGCAGGATTTTATTAATTTCTGACCATGTCCTCTGGTCCGTCTATTTAAGTTAAAACCTAAGCCCTCCATTTCTCCCTGCTTGATGAATTTGAATAACTGAATTTAATCACCCTCTTGTTCTCATTTTTTCCAGGGAATACATGTTTAACAATCTTAATCTGTTATCATAACCGATACCAGATAAACCCTTAATCGTTTTTGTAACCCTATGCTGAACTTTTTCAAGCAAATCGATATCTTTTCTGAGATCGGGAGATTAAAACTGAACAATAGTAGGAATAATAGTAAACCCTCACTTTGATATTGCTAGATTAATTTATAATCTCTTTTCACACGGCCTTGTTGTATTATTAGTAAGACTGTAAAAAATTTTAAAAAAATCTTACAAAATTAAATTAATTTTTTAAAAACTACTGTAAAATTTTATTTTCTTACTAATTACTAAAATAATTAAATAGTTAAATTCTTAAAATAATTTTTAACCCAATATTTAGATTCCTGACATTAATTTTTTATAAAGATAATCTATAATCCTTACGATTACATTACAGCGCAAGCCTGCTACCTCTATCTCCTCGTGTGGTTTTCTAGGAAACTGCGTGAGGGGCGCTCTTTTAGCTCCCCCCCCCCCACTTGGGTTTCGATTGGTAGGTTTACAGTAGGTTAGGATACAAGGTAGGTTTAAACAGCGACGCACACGTCGTTTCCTGAAAAACCACACGAGGTGGTGGGGGATGCCAAGCTTGCGTTGTAATCGTAAGGACTATAATTAAATAAAAATTTAAAATGTGCTGCAATTCCCTATTTTTTAACGCTATATTTTACATTCTCCCGACAAATTCAAAACAGTTTTAGAAATAAATATGTATCTTACCTTGATTAGCAATAAACTGTATAGAGTCCAATACAATAGTTTTATAAAAAGGAACCATGATCATGGAATAAGCCGCACAACCATGAAGTATTATCAAAAACTGAAAAATACCGCCAATTTTTATTTTATACAGGACTAAATATTTAAAAAAAAGGCTTATCTTTATAAAAACTACAAAAAAGTATAGGCAGTTATGATACTGAATTCAATAGTATACTGAATTTTTTAAAAACAGACGTAAATATATTCACACATTTTTTAGCGATTTTATTTCAAACATTCTTTCATATATTTATTAATTTACTGAAAAACGTGTAATGCAAGACTTTCAATGTTCATATATCTAAAGCCATTGTTTTGAATTGATAGTCCTAAAAATTTGCATTATTTGTATTTTGGCAGTTTGCAGAAACATATCAATTTGTGCTTTAGACTAGCTTCAAGAGGTAAAAAGTAACTATAAAGTGGAATAATTTGTCATTTAAATTGTGTTACTACGACACTGCTGATGTATTTTTTTCAGTAAAATGCAAAAGCTCAACTGTTTTTTAAGTTTATTCGCCGTTTTAACGTTATTTACGGATTTAAATTAACATTTCATTATCTTAATTGACTTGAAAAGTATCAATTTTTTTTATTTTATGTCAGCTATTTTAATAGATTAATCTAGGCGTAGTTAAAACTTCTTTAGATGTAATTATTAAGGCAAATATGTTTCTAGTAAAAACTAGGGATGGGAAAAAAAAACCTTTATATGGCAGATACCCTTTGCGCATGCGCGATTTTCTCGAAATCTATATTATTGCATTCAACAGGAACTAGGAACTCGTGTACCAAATTCGAAGTTCGTATCTCTTTTAGTGTGAGCTGTAGAGTGGTTTCAGACAAACTGACCAATGTTCAAATCCCACTTTTTTAAAATCAGCACCCTCCATAACGTGTAGAAAACTCAAAATCTTCATGTCGCATTTTTACCCCCATCGTAATACTTTTATTACCTTATCTTTCATATTAGATAATTTTAAAAAAAATAATAAAAAAAAGACGATATAAGCCAAAGGTACATCGATAAACTTTTAGATATTTTTAAGAGGAAATAAATAAGGTAAGCCATACTTCTTCACGATTTGCTCCAAAGATTCCAACGCATTCTTCACTCCTTGGTTTGATGCCCAGCTCAATGAGGCCACTGCCAGCGTCCTGGGCTCTCGAAATTACCTGCGAAAGAAATTCCCTAGAAAATCTGAACAAAAACATTTCGATATTTATTATTAAAATTACGTTAGTAAAGGAAAAAAAATATTTTTTTTCATTTATAAGATTGCAGTTTAATAAATGGTTTCCACGTTTAGTATTTCTTTAGTCCTACCACTGGTGTAATTTATGTTTAGTGACCTTTAATTTACATTAAAAGATAGCTTACTTCAGAAAAACGTAGCCATTTATACTTTCCATCTGTCCCTTTTCCACCACAGCAATGACCATCGCCTGAAATACACAATTTTTAAATATTTAACTCTATTTTCGGTCCATATTTTTCAAAGCAATTTTGTACTCCTCCACAATTGAGGGTCTTTTCATTTGTTATAAGATTAGTATTTTGTAATGCTTTATTACTGCACTCTATATTTTTTACTAAAAATTAATAATCTAAGTAAAAGAAGCTTAGCAGGGTCGGATTTAAAATAGTTTACTGCCTAAAAGGCTATAATGTTCATTTGCAGCCCTTTTTTTATCGTTCACTTTTGACTAGTAAATTAAATAAAACAAGAGGATAGAGTTCATAGGCGTTTCAAAATATTTTTTTAATAAAACTCATGGAGTTTAGATAAAATTACAATTTTAAGAGATTGCATAATATATTAAATATTAACTTTGAATAAGTTGCCAAATTGCCAAGATTTTTAAACTTGCCGCCTTAGGCTCAGCCTAAGTAAGGTAAGGTAATCGTTTCCGGCTGCCTATTTCTAGCCTCCTTCAGGAGCTTTAACACAGCCAATAACGCCTCGTAATTTAGAACCCTGGTCAAGTGACGCAAGCCTAAGTAGTAGTATAATGTAATCGTTCTGCCTATTTCTAGCCTCTTTAAGGAGCTTCAAAACAGCCGATTTCGCCTCGTAATTTAGAACCCTGGTCAAGTGACTTCCTAACTAGCATACCCGGGAAACAGCTACCTCGCTTTAGATCTAAATGGTGTCCGTAAAGAGAGATGGCAGCACCAGCTAATGTTGACTTTTTGAGTTTTAGCACAGTCGATAAACGTCTCGTATTTTGAATACATACGGAAGCAATCAATTTTTATGCAAGCGATTGTTTGTTTTTCTTTCGATTTGGATTAACATTGAAATAGAACTTTTAACCAAACCTTTGGGACCGTAGGGAGCCTAGTGGCCAGAGTTTTATTTTTTGAAAGGTATGGCATCAGAGACGTACCTTTCATGTTTTTTTTTCTGTACTTCAGGACTCTTAAATAAAAGAAATATGTATCAATATACCCCAACTCCCCTTAAGTTCTCCGAAGTATTCTGCCGTGGATGTGAAAACTGCAATAACCACAACGAAGAATTGGACCATTTTTGCACTGAAATAATCAGTGGTCTTTCAATATACTTTCTATTAGGCTAGAGCAGGGCCTGATCCAGAAAACACAGACTGTAGGCACACAAAAATTCTTGGGTCCCCTTAACGCAAAATTTTGCGCATGATTGCTTGTAATGATGGTGCCAGTTGGTCGATGTAACATATTTTTCTCCTATTTTATCAACTTATGAATGAATGTTACTTAGGTCAATTTCTAAGTCAAATTTAAGGTAAAGAACCTTAAGAGGCCTCAATTTAAAAAAAAAAATTAGTACAAGTTTGGATGTCCAAAGCATCTATAATAATAAAAGAAAGAGTCTGTATGTGTGTCTGTATGTCTGTGGATCGTAAAGGACCTACTTATACTGCCCTCAGAAATTCGAAATTTTTAAGATAGATTCCCTTTAATACCAACGTGTGCACCTGAGGCTAAGTTTTTTCATATTTTTTCCATTTTTAGAGAAAATTCTAATTTTCTGAAAAAAAATAAACCACTTTCACTCAAATCCGATCATTTTTTTCCCTTTCGTATTGCCATTCGACAGAAGAAATTAAAATGAACACAAAAATTAATTAAAATTGAACTTGCTTTTTTATTTTCTTGCCATTACCTTCAGAAACTAAATTAATGATTTGAAAAATAATTGAACGTGCCAATGAGCTAAATGTTTTTTTTTTAAACCCAGAATGGAGGTTTTGACGTGAAATAACATTGTTATACAATTATGGTTAATTTTGAATTTATCAGGAAAATTACGATGACAGTAAGTTCATATTGAGGCAGATTTTCGTGATATGAGGATGTGCATTTTATAGTGATGTATTTTTGTTTTGGAATTTTAAAAGCAATATAAGTACCGGGATTTTATTCTTTATAATGAACGGGAACAAAGGCAAAGCTTATTATCCTATAGCTAATTAAATGACACATATACTTGGATCGATTTGATATTCTTTTAGTCCGTGTGAAGAACGGGTATTTCTTTGCTATAGTTCTTCATAAAAGAAACTGTAATTTAGGGGCCTGTAAAGTTTGGGGCAACGAGCCTTATGGAAAATCAGTCCCTGGGTTATAGTTATTGAGTGTTTGCAGTAATGGTCCAGGTCATTTGTCTAGATACTGCAGTTTACCTGTCCACGGCAGCATTGTTTTTGCTTACCTGATATTTCTTGTCCATGATAGAGGACTTCGAAAACAGTTTTGATGTTCGGCGAAGCAGGGATGCTGGAGCACAGTTCATGGGGGTTTTCTAGATATTTAGAAGCCCTAATTCTTTCAGGACCCTAAGGCATAATGTAAGTAATTATATAGAAACTTGTTTAGATACAAAAGGAGCAAAACACTAAAATTTATATTTAAGGGTGAATGGGCGCGGGTCTCCAAACCGAAGGGCCTTTGCGTTAATCTAATGAAAAAAATTGTAAGGCACATTTCTCAGGCTGTATTGAATATTTTTACAAATGTTTCATAGACGATTAACAATTTTTTACAATTTTTTCAGATAAGATAAATGTAGCTGACTTGCAGGACTCTATAATCCCGCTTTTTAAAATTGGTTCGAATATTTTGTTGTAAAATTATTTTTTTTACAAGTAAAAAAGATATTCGAACCAATTACAAAAAGTAAGATTATAGATATAGAGTCCTGCAAGTCAGCTACATTTATCATATTAAAAAAAATGTTTGTAAAAATATTTAATACAGCCGGAGAAATTTGGCTGAAATTTTTTTCCCATTGGATTTACACAGAGACACTTTGGTTTGGAGACCCGCGTCCATTCCCCCATTATACTTAGTTCGATGTAATCACTTTGAGAACTCCATGAGGACCACATTTTGACTGATTAATTCTTTTGTTTAATCAATGTGAGTCCATTAGAAGTACACTGCTCAAAACAGTTAAGGGAGTTAATTCAATTAGGGGATGGTTTAAACCCTTTCACCCCCTATGATTCCATTTGGAATCATCAGCTTGCGATTTTTTCTCACTAAGTTAAGCTCGCACTTATTTATCGTTAGATGGAAGAATCATGTCTTTTGAAGAATTAAATAATGTTTGTTTTAATTAAATGAAAATATGAAAAACATGGTAAAATAAAATGCACTCCCAACAAATTTTATGAAATAAATTGAACCTAAATTCTTCACGCTTGCATTCTTAGATGTTTAAAAATTGATTTTGCCTTTCTTTTACAAATAAAGTTTTGAAAAAAACATTGTTCTAATTTATTCAAAAGGTACGATTCCTGGCCCCCCCCCCCCCCCACTTAAATTTTAGTTAAAAATTAAGATTTGCCTCCCAATTTTTTTACCATTTCATTCTGGATGCATAACGAGTCTATTTTACTAATTTTAGATTTTTAGAATAAAAAAAAAGTTGGAACTTAAAGGGTTAACAAAAGTACGCACAATGCTCCTCTAATTGTTTTGAGCAGTGTATATTTTCCCTCTTAGTTTCTTTTTTATAGCCTTATAAAATAATTACTGGGAATCTAATCTAGAGTGATTGTGTGCGTGATAAATTCTATAGCATTTGGTGTAGTAAATGTGCAATTTTTTCATAGAAAAACACAATATAAAATTTATGTTACCAATATTACAATTAGGTTACAGCAGTCAATGTTCGAAATAATTTAGGAGCACTTTGTGCTACTATAACTTATAAAACTAGGAGCAAATGCACTTTACCTTCGAGCATTTTTTTAAAAAAAACTTATTGAAAAGGAATACTCAACAAAATTCTTCACAAACTTTATAGTGGGCTATTTTAAGGTCGCCGGAATAGCGTGGTTATAAGAAATCAAGAAGTTTCGCGATTTTAGAATCACCAGAGTTCTGCAATTTTCAGGATAACTGGGGTTCCAAAATTTAAAAAAAAATCACAATCTATGATAGCAGGACTTTCTGGATATTGCAGTACAGTTTGTATCTTCTGAAAGATTGTTTTTAAGCGAGATCGTTGGAAACACTATAAAAAAATTTAGTATTAAAGATTTAAAAAAAAAAAATTAGTCACGATACTGCGATTAAATTTAGTTTTCTGTCTCAAAATTACACGATTTGGTCAAATTTCGCGACTATCAACCGTTAATTTTGAATCCTGCTCTACACATAAAAATATTTTATCGATTTTATAACTAAATCCATTAATAACATGCTAGTGTCGATATGACTGTATCTGGCCAAAAAGGCCTCATGTCAAGACTGATTCTTTTCCCATTAGACCTTTACCTAAGCTTAAATTAAAGTGCATCGTTTAAGGGTCTTGTATGATAACAGATCTCTATACACACACACACAATTCCAATGGGGAAACTTTTGACCCTGTTTTTAAACGACATGTCACGAAAACTTACCAAAAAATACAAAAGAAAGTTATTTTGTCATTTAAATAATTAAGAAGTATAATTTTAAACGTATATTAATTAGTTATAATTAAAACAATTTTTTTGATTATATATTTACATGCAGTTAGGGCTGCCCTCTATAGTTTGTGAATAATTGCTAAAAATGTTTTGTTTTAATTATAACTAATTAATATCTTTAAAATTAAACTTATTAATTATTTTAATGGCAAAATAACTTTCTTCTGTATTTGTTGGCAAGTTTTCGTGAGTACATGTCGTATACTTTATTTAAAAACAGGGTACAAACAAATATATTTACTGAATTGCGGTATAAAGTTTTGCATTGTTATACTTTCGTCTTTTAACAAACAAAATAATTCTAAATTACAATAGGTTCAAAAAGCATTGTTGAGTTTATACAAGAATGCAGATTTGCAATTTTTCGTCGTTTTTGGTTCTGACTGCATGCGATTATTTTGCGTTTGAACTGCTCTCTTGATTTTTGAATCTATTTCGACCTTTTTGGCTTTTTTAATTTGCGTAAAGAGATGTGCTGGGATTTCCTAAAGTGGTGCTACCAACACTACTGGCCTCCTGAAGTAAGACGCAGGCGTCGCCATCGCAGCTTCTGGTTGTGTTATGGCGCAGCCGTAGACGCATTCAGGACGTCGCCGGAAGTGGCCGACAGAATGCTCCAGCAGCAATCTGTCGATCGTTGGGCCGAACAATCTGTTGTCTGGCAAACACAGTTGGGACCCTTCGACTGCCACTACCAGCCAAAACTCATCTCTGTTCACTACCGACCTCTTGCCTTCTAAACTTGGGGGTCGCATAACTGACTACCCGGCGGCCAGAACACCTAGGTCGCCAAATGGAGACGAAGATAGGTTGGCCTCCTCGTGGCGTCTCTGGAAACGGTCCCTAAAGGAACCGGCTAACTAGACCTATCGTAAAAAAGACCATTGGATTCTGTATTAAGTTTTCATAATCCAATTGTCGCCAAAAACTAGAAACTTTAAAAATTAAAACCTAATTCATATGTATATACACACGACACAACTACTAGCTAACAAAACGTGGGTTTTTTTAAAATTCTTTTTTACGTAAAACGTAACGTTTAATGTAAACATAATTTTTAAGTCTCATTTACGTAATTACAGTATTTCGATGTAATTTACCCTTTTTTTATTGTTGGTCGTTTAAAAGCATATGTTTAAAGGATCAAGCGCCCCTTGGTAAAGGATCAATATTCTACCTTCAATTGGGAAAGACTCTTCTTTTTTATATATATATATTGCTGTAAATCTCTTTAACATTATTTGTAACAGTAAAATTTACTACATTAAAAAGACAGTTGAGCTTTCAATATGATCAAGTCATCCGTCCATCGGGTATCTAACTTCAATAAGTGAGACCTCTCACCAAGTTTTAAAAATCATTTTTTGATTCTTAAAATGATTTTTCAAACCTAAAAAGTACAAAGACAAACGAGGCATAGTGAACTAAAAATATTTTTCCAAAAGTTATGTTTTTAAAAATAAAAATTGAAAAAGGGATCAAGTCACCTGAGTCTCCTCTGACGAAATTTTAATAAAGATAGGCCTATAGGTATGTTAAAGTATTTTAATTTTCAATTATTTTTTTTTTCAAACAATTTATTGGTTTTGATCATATTGCAGTTAGAAAGTCCAGAAATGTAAGAGGAGTAAAAAGGTTGGTTGGTTGGTTGGTAGACATATATATTCAGGTTTGTGTGCTTGGTCAGCGACCCGCTTATAAACCTTCGTCAAGTAAGACAGACACAACACACACACATAAGTGGATCCATCTAATTTTTAGAGACAGAGGCCAACTAGAGGATCCCCAGAATTGGCTTGTCACCCCCAGAGGTATTGATTTGGTATGGGAACTTGGAGGACTTTCGGACCCAACAGATTTAACGAGCACGTACTCCGCATATACTTGGTAGGTCTTCAGTGGTACCGGGACTCGATCGCAGGACCTTCCGATCCCGAGACCGAGACGCTGACCACTAGGCTCACTACGGCCCCAAGAGTAAAAAGGTACCTAAACTGTTCTTTACATGTGTTTTTTAGAGAGCTGCACAACCAGGACCTGATATACTATAAGGCCCGTTAGGCCCGGGTCTAGGACCCCCAAATTTTACAACTGCCTTAATTTCAGTTTCTATTATGATAAATGCTGTACACTCTTAAAACAAAAGAGTGAAATCCACTCCTGTAGGGGAAGTGCATTTTCGGCACCGGAAAGGAGTGGAAATTAACTCAGACTGTGTTAAAACCGCTCGTTTGTTTTAGAGTGTAGACTCCCAAAATTGAGTACATATTTCAAAATTTTCTGAGAACCTACTTCATTTTAGCTTGACTTTAACTCAGACAGTGATCTAATGTGATTGGTTTGATGGATGTTACAAGAAAACCGATAAAATTGTAGCAAAAATTTGAAAATCGGCCAACAAACATCATCATTACGGGCAATCATACACAAAAATTTTCATAAAGGGCCTCCCAAAACTGATGTGCCTATAGTCTGAGTTTTCCTAGATGAAGCTCTGTACACGATTCTTACTTCTTCAAGATATAATTCAATAAGAGGCATTATTCCGTTTTACTCCATAATCTCCGGTCTATGACTTCCTAATAATTGACTTTTTAATGGGACTGTTATTAAAAATAGTCTGGGATAACCTTTGATATAAGTATACTTACAACAGAAAATGTTTATGTCGACATACATATATTCCCAGTGCCGGAACCGGTATGGCAGGTATGGCAGTTGTCATACCAGCTTTTGCAGTGGTACACGGCCAACTTCAATAAGAAGGCCAAAGAAGCTCTCCCAAACATGAGCGTAGACGGAAATTTTGACGTTACTGTTCCCAGTGCCGAAGATGAGAAACTAGTTCGGACGCACTCGGAACCCTAAAAATGTGGTCAGCCGTGAACGAGTGGTTCCGAACAGGTTTCGAGACAGGTTGTCTTCATCTTCGGAACAAAGTCACTCGGAACTATGACGTCAAAATTTCCGTCCCCGAGCTTGTTTGGGAAAGCTTCTTCGGCCTTAGTAGTTGAGTAGGCCGTGAGTGGGGTCGGAATTGGTATGGCAGGTATGGCAGCTGCAATACCAACTTTTGCACAGATTATATGTTATGCGTTTTTTTCATTCGACAGAATCAAACCCAAAAGTGACCGTGTGAAAAAAAATCCAACAAAAACAATTAAGCTTACTTATATTCTTTAAATCAAACTTTTTTTTTTAGTCGTTAACATAAAAATGTTTTTTATATAAGTACAGGGGGAGTCCCAAAAGTCAATTTATTCTGGCTTTGAAAAATCACTGTGAGTATTCTATTAGGATTTTTTTTAAATTTTATCTCCTGTTACAAGTTTATTATTTTTCTAAAATCGTTTGGTATTTTACGTTCAGAACAGAACGCCCACAGTGATTTTTCAAAGCAAGAGTACCGGGATTTATGAAACACCCTGTAGTTCGAAACTTTTCGTATAAATTCACAATAAATATCCAAAACAAAGCCTAAGAAATTGTATTTTCAACCATACTGCCTTCCCACTTTGATCTTATCCTAATGCAACATTGAGAAAAAAAATACTCTATGTGATATGTTTTTAAAAAAATGAAATAAAACTGACTTCTAATAAATGTAAATATTGGTTGATTGCCTAAAAAAATACTTATTTGTTAAATAATATAATATTATATTTAAAACATCTAGAGGAAGTAGGAGGATGGGGGCGATAGAGGCATTTCTTGCCATACCTTTAAAGAATAAGTTCCGGCGCCCCTGTATATTCCTCAATTTAGCATCACTTACCGGCAACAAAACTGATTGGTCGTCCAGACTAACCGGCTTTTGCTTGAACACATATCCAGGATATATAGCATTGGCACAACTGCGAGTAAAGTATATCGAATACCTTAAACGATTATGTTGTGTATTTAATAATTTCGTCACAAAACGGATCGACATGGTGTTCGATCTCCAAGTGCTGTGGAGGAATGGAAACGTCAAAGTAATGCTAGATCATGTCTCTCTAACAAGGACTTTGGAGCCGTATTTGAGATAAAGCGAGAGCGCTTTTTTTTATCGGATCTAAAAAGATACAGGGAAATATTGGATAAATATCTCTTGCACCTTGCTTCTTTATTTTTTTAGATAACAAAATATTTTATTTTCTTTAAAAGTTTAGTTACAAAAAATTGTGCTTGGTATTGGTCACCATAATAAATAATGGTTTCTATTGATATGAATAATGATAAAATTTGAGATACAGGCATTTCAGATCATGCGCTCTCGATTTATTACAAAAAAGAAATTAGTTCTAAAATTTGCCGATAGGTGGAGCTGCAGATTCAAAAACACTTTTTACAGTAATTCTACATGAGATCCGTGGTTCTCCACAATTTTCCCCATTTTTATAGCTTTGTGTTCCACAGTGGATCGCAGAAGGACCGAAAAATGCCGAACAATTGGATTCAGCCTTTCTTTCGGATTCAGCCTCAATTGTTCGGCATTTTGCGGTCTTTCTACGATCCACACTGTGGAACACAAAGCTATAAAAATGGGAAAAATTGTGGAGAAACACGGATCTCATGTAGAATTACTGTAAAATGTGTTTTTGAATCTGCAGAGCCACCTATCGGGAAATTTTTGAACTAATTTCTTTTTTTGTAATAATTCGAGGGCGCATGATCTGAAATGTCTGTATCACAAATTTTATCACATTCTGATCAATACAGCATCCTGCACAGGCCTCTGAGTTGGGAAACTTATTTCTGGACAACCCTGTATATAATAGCTGCAACGGCTGTGTGGGAAAATGTTTCATAATAATTTTGGTATTTGTTTGAACCATTTTTCAGGTTTCGGAAACAAATTTATTTAATTTGATTTATTTTTTAAATTTAAGAAGCTTTTAATCTCCTCTTAAATCGTGACTTACAATACAGTTATACATGGATCTAGAGTTTAATTAAAAAATATGATTTATGTATTAAAACATGTGTTAGTAAAACTATTTTAACAAAATACCATTTAATATCAATGGGTCAACGACGCAGACTGCGCCGTTGAAATTTTAGGGGGTCGAAAAAATTAGAATTTTTTTTTTAATGTAAATGGTTTATTTTGTCTAAGATACAATTCTAACAAATTCATTATTATAGTTCAACAACAATATTTATTGATTTTTTGCCTTAATTTTAAAAGTATTTGCATTGTTAAAATATTTAACAAAGAGCTTTGCATATTGGCATTTTACAATGTGAAATTTTGGTGTATCTTTTACTCCATAAAACGGTAACAGCCTTAGCGTTATCTTACTTTATGGACATAGTTGCCTTTTTTTGTATTTGAAAATTATAAATATGGAATACAGCATTTTTTGTTTTGCTTCAAACCGACTGCATGTAGTCCTAAATTGTACAAAAAATAATTACGTGTTTCTGATACCTCAATTTTTAATTTAGATTTTAAAATAGCTAGTTTTTATGTCAATCTGAAACAGGAAATAATGTGATATTCTGTCGATTGATCTAGATAGTGTTTAGGTTCCTAAGCAAATCGGCGACGCTTTGTTTGAAAGTGTTGAAGTTTTGTGAAGTTGATTTTGAACAATAACAGTAGCTGGCACTAAATAAGTCGTGATCAATTATAAGAGAACTTCATGTTTAATATTAACAACGACAAAAAAAACTGAAAATATAAATTTGTAACAAAAACGTATTCGAAAATTTTCTATTTTTTTATAAATCACATAATAAAACAGGAATCGGAAATAAAATCTTTAACAATCTGCAAAATGATAATTCTATTTTAAGAGGCCCGGCGTCGGAAGAAAGCAATGTGCTGACAATTATTTCTCAAAAACATTTCTTAATCACTGTTAGCATTTGAAGCAGACATCATAAATATTCAGAATTTTGTATATAACATTTCTATGAATGAATGACCTTCGGATAATATTTCTGGCTTAGTATACATACTCCGGCCCAAGCCATTTTCCAGCCATTGCCTTAGTTAAAAACAGTAGGAAGATACTTGTCGCTTGGTGTCTGTATAGGTACGAAAGTTCAACTCCGAGTTTCAGGGTAAGAATTTTGTTTACTATTTTACTTTAATTTTAGTAACTTAATAAATAGTATCTTTTTTAAGTGAAACTATATCTGTAAACATAATAGAATAATTTCGATTTAGTTTGATAATTTAAATGTGTTGCATTACATAAAAAGCGAAGAGAGCATTTTTATGCATTAAGAATTGAGAGAAGGAAATGGATGCCGTTTTTGATTGGATCACGTATCCGGCTATTTTATACATCGATAACTTTGAATTTTAAAAAGCAACACGCGGGGCACGGGTGAAAGCGAAGTAAATAGCCTCGCGGAAGACAACAGCGCCTCTAGCGGATTTAACGTTGCACATTTTCTAGTGCAATACATTTTTGACAACACCTATCAACCAGGGAATAGAGACTAGAATTTAGACTTTAACTGTTGGCAACACTATCTTTCTTTTGGAAAACATGTCTGCGCTCATGAAGTTGACATGCTTGTATCCTTCACGAAAGGTAAAGTTATTTATATTAAATTTATGCTTCTATTAATTGCACAAACTGCCCATCATTAAGTATTTTAGTGTACGTGATTATACCTCTGTAAAAGATTCGACGTTCTTAAATGAGAAATAGTAGTATTTTGCTGATGAAATCTTTCTCGTCGCAACATCACAATTTCAGTTTCTTATTTATTTAGTCAAATATATGTTTAAATAATTAGTAATTTTCTTATTACTCTTTTATTTTACAATATTAACATATTTACTATATATATTTAATCTCTATATATTTTGTAAAAGTCCATTTATTATATTAAAATGGTTATTTAAACACTTCTTGCTGAAGCCGGTACTTCCTTAATCTTAATGTCTTTTTGCAATAGGTAAATTTTCAAACTCTTTAAATAAGAAATGTTCTTAAACTATTCCTGTACTCAAAACTATTGGGGTAGTTACTAGCAAAACTATTTAGTATCACATGGGTGATTTTCAAAATAATTGTATTTTCTCTACCTTTTAAATTGCCTTCTAAGGTTAAATAATAATATTGTAATACTTCTTTTAGAATGAATGGAAATATAACTTTGTATTAAATAAATACAATCATTAGATTGTTTATAATATTAAATTATTTATATTTTTGCTGTCAAGGAATAGAAAGCTGTTTACCGTCTAACCCAACTACTAGGATCAGATTTACTGTACGGTCCCCCTTGGCGTGGTATTTTCGGATTTGGCGATAAATAATTTTTTCTGTCAACCTATCTGACTTCGACTGAAGATTCGAATTCTATGACTTCGCACCGATGCGTTTTCCGGCAACCCTATCGGACCGTAGGTTGAGTTTTCATAAGAAATATTACCATACGATCTTTTCTTTGAATCATGGTTTTTAAAAAAAAGTCGCCAAAAAACGGACTTTTGGCGCGATTTTGGAAAGTTCGCCAAGGGGGACTGTAGAGTAAGTCTCTACCCAACTACTATCTTAATGAAACATTCTAAACAAATAAATTAAACATCAAAAAACAAAAACAACAAAATTATCAAAACAATACTAATACATTTGTGTGTAAATTGTTCCAGAGCTACCTACTTTTAAAAGACAAATATGGAGTGTATTTTTATTTCATCTCATGAGTGTTTATAAATTTGTCATTTTTTAAAATTTGAGTTAAAACGCATATTCCAGAAATCTCTTGCAAGTTACCTTTACTAACTCATTTTTAAATATTTGTTACCTTTGAACCTGCTTCTGTTTATATATATTTTTAAATGATAAATGTATGGTATTATTACTAGATTTAGTGCATAAATTCCCATAATTATAATTTCTGAGTATTTTTTTTACAAAGCATTAACAAACAAATTTAACATCATTAAGAAATGCTGCTTAATTTGGGACATTTTATATGCTCGCATATTTTTCACATGGATTCAAATCATCATTGGTGTCATTAATTTTAAATCCGTTTCAATTTTAGACCATTACAATTAAAACATACTTGTGACCATTTTGCAAGTTAATGTGTTTTGTTGAATTATAAAATTTAAAAAATGATGATGCAATGATCATTTTTTAATGTTTTAGGTTCAGCTATGCTTCAGACTTCAGAGCAAACTCTCTTTTGTCCCTATCAGATATCAAGAATGGGGACTACAACAGGTACTTACAATTTTTTAAACTATTATATACTAAAAAAATAGACGTTGGTATCGACGGAAACGAGTCTGCTGATATTCTGGCAAAAGAAGCAAAGAAAACTCAACAATGATGTTCTTCCCCAATCCACTCTTAATGACATCAATTCAGTGGCCAAAGCAAAATTTAACAGCAGAAGTGTTAAAATTAAACACCAAATCTGCGAATTAAACACCAATAGGGTAACTGCAACTACCCTAACTAGATTAAGGACAGGCCACTTCAAAGGAATGGAAATCCAAAACGATGGAACTAGGAAATACTGCAGCTGCTAAAACTGCCCCGGCTCGGAACTGGATCCAAAACATTGTTTCTCTTGTCCAGCCATCCTGGCGAAATTGCAGCAAATCACCACCTCGCCCTACGAAGACCTTTATGAGGATTATTGTCTGCAGATCGCTGAAGCAGTCTATGAGACCTTTGGTCCCATATAATCTTTATCCATGGACATGACATCATCATACTAAAAAAATTCTCCTATGCAACTGTTGTATAGCTGGTTTTTTTTACTTCAGTGAACTATATTAGTATTATTATACTAAACTTATGGTATATGTTAATTATAAAAAATATTGTAGTTTAAGATTAGAATAATTCAATGAGTGTTAATTCTTTATTTGAATATGCCTCAGTTACTGTTTCAATTGACTAATTTATATATGAATATTTCAATGTTACTATAATATTGTATAGATTTAATTATGGTTTAACAGTTATGCAAGAAGCAGTAAAAGTCTGACATTATGAAGAAATTCTATAGACGATTTAGAATGTTGTTTAGAATCTTGACATTTTAAAATTTGAAGAGTTTGTTACATTTCTTTGCTACCAGAAACTTTATAAATGCTTAATATAAGTTTTTGTGCCAAACATTTTGATTGAATTTCTTGGTACTGCAAATGTTGCTATTGGATTAGATGTGTTGTCAGGTGTTGTTACTTGTCTGACACATCTAAAAGTTTACAAGGATCAGTTCTTGAAAGCCAATTGCTATGTCCATTGTTATGGTAATCTAATTAAACTAATTATTTCAGATTCCTGACTTTGCACATAGCTAATTAGGAATTATAAAATGTATTTTTTTTTTATTTCATTCATTATGAAATTCTTCTTCAGGTACGGTGCTTTTCTGCACCACAGAGGAAAAGTTTTTTCTCACAAATAGTGGACAACATAAAAGAAGACATAAATCGCAACAAAGAAATGAAAGTAAGTTGGTATTCAAATTAAAATTCAGTCAAATAACACAAGGTCTACCATTTATGTTAATTTTGATTTTAAAGTAAAAGTGACATTATGAAGAAGTGTTATAGACGATTGAGAATGTTGTTTAGAATCTTGACAAAATTTCTAAAAATTCCCAATTTTATGTTTCAAAATTTAAAAATCTCACATAGCTGCTGTTTCAAACAGTGATCTGTGCATTGCAAAATAAAGTAATTGATCAATAAAGTAATTGATCAATTGGCTTTTTGATTTTAAAATTACTAAAATATACAATATTTCATTCTTATTACTTGGTGACATTCTTCAAACTTTTTGCATTATGACTTAAAATTATGACTGTTGGTCTAACTGCAGATTTACTAATTATTAAAAGAAAAAAAGAATCTTGATCCTGCAAAATCAGCTATTTGCAAGTCCATTACTTTTTAACGTTGTGTGTAACATCTTTATTAAATTTCACAGATAACCAACTTTTTGAATGGTACAAACGTCTCGAAAATCTCAGATTGCAAGTTAAATTTTGTTGCTTTGACCTGGAAAAATTTAGACGCTAAACTATGACAGAACAAATACTAATTTTTTTTAAAAAAATCGCCATAACACAGTTAAACTGGCCCAGTAATGCAACACCCTAGGAACAAACCATTTTCATTAATATTACTTTCTGGAAATTTCAAATAACAAGTATTCTCTTGCATTTGAATACTGAATTCGGTTTTTATGAGTCGCATAGTTTATCAGTTTTGTTGATCTTAAAATTTAACTTTTTTATGTACCGTCAGTGCGGGTAACTGTGGTCCAAAATCAGTTTTTTTTTACAAAAGAAGAAAAATTAAACTACAAAAACGATTTAAACACTTAAAAATCATTATACATTCTAAGTATTGTACTTTTAGGGAATAATTTCCAAGTATTTTTGTTAAAATTTATAAATTAATAAAAAATTGGTATTTAGTTTAAAAAATTAGAACACGGTTGGGATCTAGGTGGGTAACTTTGGTCCAAGCATGAAATACATAAGAAACATACTTTTTAACATCCTTAAAGGCTGTGTTATCAAATTAAAAAGTAATATTAAAATGTTTAAACATAAAAATAACAAAGTTCTAAGATACATAGTTATTAAAAATGGTATATAACTTAACATTTACATTGTAGTGCATCATGGAATGACATTACACTATGAATACCAGTATTGACTGTCGCTCAAAAGAAAAATAAACTTCAATTTTAATAAGGGAAAATAACTTATTTTTAGAAGCAAGATTAACAAATATCTTTATAAAAAGCAAACGATTTCATTAAAAAAGGGAAAAATAATATATTCGTAATTAAGAATTTGAAAATGTTTACATTTCGACATAGCATTTTAGAATGTTGTACGTTTCTTGCATTCTATCTTTATCTTTTTAAGGGTTAAAATAGTTTTTTTTTTTTTAAATCACCTCCAAAAATTTATAATCATAAAAGGACTTCTTAAAAAATATTTAAGCAGAATACACTTTTACATACATTATTGAAAGTGCAAAGTTCCATAAAGAAATAGTTACATCTTGGACCAAAGTTACCCACATTCATTCGGCAAACGTTTCCCACTGATCAATAATTAAATATAGCATAAAAAGTATTCAACTTAGAATGAAACAAATGGTGTAATATGCTTCCCCATAAATAAAATAATAGAATAGAGTGTTTCATTTATCTATTTTCAATATTTTTGTAGGTGTTCCATACAAAAGTTGGAAGAAATAGATTTTTGTCATTAAATGCTCGTAAGAGTTACAAACGTCATTTGTAGTATTTCCAAAATTAGACTGAATTTTTTTTTATGTGAAATGAAAGGCAATGTTTCCAACTTTCCAAAAATGTAAAACAATTTACAATGGGATTATTTTATGCAGAGAAATTAAGAAACAAATCTTTTTCCGACGTGTGGACCAAAGTTACCCTCCATGGCCAAAGATGCCCGTTTCCACTGCACTTTTATATAATTTTTATTATTCATATTTTAATAAATAGCTGTTTAAATATTGTTTTTTTATTTTAGGAAAGTTTAAAAAAGTTCAGAGAGGAAGCTGAAAAATATGAAAAATCAGAAGCTCTTCAAAAAGCAAGACAGAAATATGTAAATATCTTGTTCATGGATTTGAAAGTTTTGAATTGTCTGTTAATTATATTTAGAAATAATTTTTGTTTGTATTTCTAGAAAACAATTGAAAAAGAAACTTCCAAAAGTACAGAGCAAATTAAAGAACAATTAGAATCACTTAGAGGCAAAATAAGAGAGGTAACTTTTTAAAATTAACAATGGCTTTGGTGCTTAGTCATTTCTTTAGCTTCATAATCTTCTTAGTGTATAAACTGAATTTGTATGATTATTTTTACCTTTTTTTTTATCTTTTTGTTTTTATCTATATTTAATATCTCCTATTCTTTTGAGTATCTGGTTAAGAATCTGTTTAATAATATGAATATAAAATTTTGGAAATAAGGCAATGTATGGGAGGGGTTCATTATTACGAGACCCAATAAATAATGTAATTTATAGATTCAGTAAAACAAAACAAAAGATAAACATTAAAAGAATTTGTTTCAAACATATTGTAAATTCCTGTTCTTAAAGTTATTAAATATTTAAATTTTTACCATTAAACAGTTTGCCTTGAATTTTCCATAGCGTTTTCACTAGACTTTTAGTAATTCCTACTATTTTAGGGACTGTGAATCATTTATTTTCTACTGAACTTGACTAATTTTGTTTTTCATATAATTTTGTGTCTAAATAAATTATTCTGACTTTTTAAATTAACTATTTGGGTTTACTTAATTTTTTAGTGTTAATGGTCAAGTATTTAAAAACTTGTACAGAAAAACATCTATGCATCTTTGGCTGCGAAAGGGGTTGAGTACGAAAAAAAAAGCTTTTTATTCTTGTTACAGGGATTGGAAGAAGCACAGAAGAGTGAATTGGGCAAAAAAGCCGGTGAGTTTACGGAAGAACTAACCAAGTCGGCCAAAAGTGCGGCTGAAGCTATTGCCAAACAAGGGGAAGAACTTGGAAAAAGCACACGACTGAGGGCTGTGGCTGAAGTAGGCTTTCCATATTATAGACATTTTTCTTGTACAAAAGTTTTACTGAATAATAATAATTATTATTTTGTATTGCAGCTTGAAAAACTGATATAAAAAATGTGGAACTCTTTGGAAACTAACTTTTTATTGTTCCCAATTTTAAAATAGTTCTGTTATTAGTTTTTTGTAGTGACTAATCATTTATTTAAAAGTAAATTTTGTTGAATGTAGATTGAAATGAAGTTTGCAAGCCTGCCAAATCTCCACATTTAACCCGGCTAATTTAGGCTCTTTATACAATAGCATATGAAAAAATCAGATTTTTCAGCATAGGCACGCATGACAAAGGCAGTGAAGTGGGGGCATGAAGAACCATTTTTAGGATTGGATCATTGTTTGACGTTTTTGTTTACTTTATAACTAAGCGTAAATGGATTTTTTGTAGTTTTTCTTGAGAATTTGATTTTTGACCAACTTTTTCTTTTAATAACGTTTTTCTTTAATGTATTTATTATTGTAATTTCTTTTAATGTACACAAAATTGAATATCTAACTTCCCCATACTGGATTCTTAACAACTTTCTAAATTGTCGTAACATATGTACAAATTGCTCAAAGTGGGAAACATTTAGCATTTTTGTGGCGTCTGGAATCGAGAAAATGGTTATTACATAGTTGGAGATTTGGTAGGTCTCCCTGAGTTTGCCCTCTTAGTCACTCTACTTTAACTTTAAAAAAGACTCATAAAACGACAATCATTATTTTTAAACTTGTTGACTGTGTTTATTAATCACATCAGTGGGCATTTGAAATAAGAGAATAAACAATTTCAAATGTACACAATTATTTTTGATAATTTTTTGAAATACAAAGCACTTTTTTTTAAATTTAAATGTTGTTATAATTACTTATTTACTGTTAATCATAACTTTTTCAATGTGCTTTTTTATTAAAATGTTATTTAACTTTTCTTGAATTTTGCAGGGAGTTAAAAGTGTCAAAGAACAGATTGAAGAAGCCCAAATGACAGGGTCAAGAGTTTACCAGTCACCTGGTTAGTAAATATTCATTTTATTTTATAATTCATTAAAATTAATGAAATCTTTGTTCCTTATTAATTGTTTCTTTAATTTCATTTATAGCAAAGCTCCACAAAAGAAAAGAAAGAACCACTTCAGAGGAAGAAAAAATCATAGAGCCCAATACGTAATACTCAATTTTTTTTAATTGCTAAAATTATATTTCACTATTGTATACTGTGTTTGTTTAAAGGATTCATCAAGAGGATTTGGATTTACATACTAAATTCAGAATAATTGTACTTACAGTTTTAAAACATGTTTACATAATTTTTGAATTGGATGTTTTATTTCAGTGAGAAGTTGCATAAGTTTTAACCAAAGAACCACATTTTTTTGTAACTCATTTGAAAACATTCATATAAAACAAGTTTTTCTTTGTAGAAGTACTAAACAGGAGCTCTATGATAACATTTGCAGATTATAATAATTAGACGGATATTTTATAACAGTATTTTCACCTAATGGCAGAAAGTGGACTGTACATCTGTAATTGAATATATATATCTCTCAATAAGTTCTAGAATGTACTTGTTCTTATACTTTGTATATTTCAGTGAAGCCACTACTGTTGAACTTCATAAAGATTCAAAATGGTATCAGAGTTGGCAGAACTTTAGAGACAATAATCAATACGTAAATAGTAAGTATTTTGTTTATATTTTAATTTGCATATTAACGTAACAAATTCTTTTACATGTTTGCAGAAATTGTTTTTATCCCTTTTATACTTATCTCATTAATTTTTTCCCACCAAGTTTTCTTGTTTGCTTTAATTAGTTATATATATTTTTAAAGCTCTCAATTAGGCCACTAAAATGTACAGAAAGCCTGTTTTATCTTTTGTAAAAAAATAGTAGTTAACTGTTTTCTTCCCCTTTAAAAAATCCCACAATATACGTTTAGTAAAATTAAAGATTATTTTGTTTCTAGTTTTGTCTTCATATATCAGGCATGAGTTTCTTCTGCGGTTCCGCTGCTTTCCGTGTTTTCTAAATTTTTGATTATTTCCGATTTTTTAAAAAAAATTTCGAGCCAAAATCGGCGTATGATCTATTTTTTTAAAAAAATCCGCATCATTTATTTTTTAATATAAAACACGCAAAATCGGAAACGCTGCCACTACAGGCGTAATTGGCTGTGTTAAAGCTTCTTACGGAGGCTAGAAATTAGATGTCTTCGAATATTAGTTAGCGGCCAGTACAATCCAATAATGCTTCCTGATTTACTTATTTTTCTGCCTAGTAATTTTCACGAAATCCACCGATGAGGTTGCATTGCCTCATAGTGATTGACAGTTTTTTTTTTTTTGCCTCTGTGTAATCAGAAGAACGTCTCGGTACGTTTGTAGCTCCGGTTCAGGCCAATCGGACCAACCAGAATATTTTCTTTTGATCAAGTGTTAGTTAGTATTGTGACCTCTTGTTATCACAAGAACAGTTTGATTTTTTGTTTACGTCTTAAATTTTTTCAGCATTTTTCTACTTCGACTTATTCTTGTTTTTTTTTATTTAAGAGTTACTTTTTTTTCCGTTTTTGTTAAAAAATTGGACTATCCCCGAAATTTAAAAGTGTCCGGATTATGGGTGTCTGGATTAGCCATTCTGTACTGTATTAGCCAATTTCAGAAAATCCGCTATTTTACTGATTTTACATTTTATAATTTCGAATTTATGGATTTTCAAGGAGTCGTTAATTGCAATTTCTGATGATAGATATTCGGGATTTTAGAGTTTTTCGTGCTTAAATGGTTTGCAAAACGTGGATTTCGAAGTTCATTCGCGATTTGCCGATTTCTGTAGGATCGCAATTCAACGATTTCTGAGAATTTACTTTTTTCCTGACTCCCTGAAATTTTGGAATTTACCAATTTTTGAGATTTAGGGAATCATTAATTTTCAAAAAATTTTGATTCGCCGATTTTTAAAGGTTTTTCATCAATCGAAAAGTTCAATTCTGTAAAATATTAAATTGAAGTTAGTATTATTAAAGATTATATTAAATTAAATATTTTAAAATAAACTTATTTTTTAACATTTTAAAAAGTATCTCATATAAAAGAGAATCTTATGTTAAGTGGTGTTGTTTCATTAAAATTGAAGATTGTGACTTTAAATATTTACCGGCCAATGCAATCCAATAATGCTACCTGATCAGATTTAGTTATTTTGCCGCCTAGTAATTTTCACGAAAACCACCTATGAGGTCGCATTGGCTCATAATTAACCCTTTCAGTCCCAAAAAATTACTACACTACAGAAAATTCCGATATTCACAAAATAAGCTCATTTTAGGTCTAAGATAAGAGTTCTATAAGAAAAAAAATGAATTTTAATTTTATAATTGATTTTTGAAATGATGCCAAATGGCATCATTGGGACTTAAGTACATAATTACATACATAAATTTAACATAGATAATTTTTAAATAAAAAAAAATCAATTTCCAGAAAGCATGCACGAAGAGGGAAAGGAGAAAGATTAGCCCGAGGTATGAAAAAAACCAGATCATGCACGAAGATACAGGGTGAGGCAAATAAAACCGGCCCGGCCTAGAGATAGGAATACGTTGAAATGCTTGGCGAGAAAAACTCTTGAAGCCGCCTGAAAGCTTTCAAGTGGAAATAAAAGATTATTCAAGCGTGCAATGGTTTCACTTGACAAACCACATATTGGTTGGATTGGATTAGCATCACATTAGAGCTACTCATGGACTATTGGCCAGTTCAGATCGTAGTGTGTGAGTTGCGACTGTGTGAGTGTAAGGATATCAATTCACAGGTGAAGATGAAACTCACAGTACAGCAGAGAGTGTTCATTGTAGAAAATTATATTAAAATGAATTCATGGAAAAAAGTGCCAAAAAAGAGTACTAGGCAACGATCAGTTACGAAATGGCGTCAGCCAGGATCTGCTGTCAACAAGTTCAAAAACATTCTGAAACGGGTCTGAACACCAGATTCTGGGTTTTGCAATCAATTTAGAATGTTTTGCATTAACAAAAAGGTCCGATTCTTTACGATAAATAACAACCGAAATAACCACTAGTGGGAACTTTTTTTTGATCAGCTCTACAAACCTTGTTTATATTTTGAATTTCATTTCAACTAGCTTTTCCAACCATAGCGTAGTTGCCGGCAAATAAGTCGCCAAGCGTTTGTTTGGGCTTAATATTGAAGCGATCAATCGCTTCATGTTAGCAAACCTGTTTTTGTATTGGTTTTTGACTTGGAAACATTTCTGTCGTATTCTTATCTCCACGTTGGGGCCGGTTTTATTTGCTTCACCCTGTATCAACGTAAGCAGCAAATTCGCCAATAAAAGTTGCGCCCAGCAAGTCCCAACGATGCCATTTGGCATCAGGACTTTTCAATAATGGAAAACAACAAATTAAAACAATTATTTTAACATAAAAGAACGTCTATTTATATATTTTAATCTATCTGAACATATCCTCAAAATTTTTTTAGTAATTTTTTCAATCAAAATAGTTAAAATAGTGATTTAATTATGTCAACTTTTCCAAAATGAAGTGAAACGCAAAGTTGCTATTTTCTAATTAAAAAAAAATAATAGAGCCGGCATCTATTGGGATTTTAAAAAAATATTTTCTAATAGAAAAAGGATTGAATTATCGAATGATGTGCTTTTGAATATCATAAATAGCTATAGACGATTGGAAAAAAAATTCAAAAGTGATGATGCCAAATGGCATCACTGGGACTGAAAGGGTTAATGATTGATATTTTTTTTTGCCTTTGCGTGATCGGAAGAGCGCCTCGTTACTTTTGTAGCTCCAGTTCAGGCCAATCGGCCCAACCAGAATATTTTCCTTTGATCAAGTATTCGTGAGTATTGTGACCTTGTTATTACAAGAACAGCTTGATTTTTTGTTTACGTTTTTTTTTTTGCATTTTTTCTGCTTCGGCCTATACCAGGGTTTTTTTTTGTTAGACAAGTTTAAGTTTTAAAAAAAACGGGAATTCGCCGAAATTATAGTGTCCGGATTACGGGTTTCTGAATTAGCGGTTCGCATTAGCAAATTTACGAAAATACTTTGTTTTACTGATGTTTAGTTTTGCGGTTTTTATTTGGGATTTTATGGATTTTCAAGGTCATTAAGTTCGAAGTTCATGATTTGCTTTCAAGGTCGAAGTTCATGATTTGACTACTTTTACGGTATTCGCAATTTACCGATTTCAGAAATATAACAATGCAACGATTTCTGAGAATTTGGAATTTTCCAGACTACCAGAAATTCGTGACTTACCAATCTTTGAGGTATTTTGTGAATCATTAATTTTCAAAAATTTTCGATTTTACTTATTTTTCTGTTTAAATTGATAATTAGTGGATAGGGGTTTACTGATAATTGATAAAGATCTGTTTAATACTCTGCTTGTTGGTAATGTAAAAACAATTTCTGCATTAAAATGTTAAACTCTTTAAAATGTTTGTTATTCAATTCATATAAACCTAATTGCCTTTATTATTTTATTGTTTAATTAAAATATCAATCATTCAATAATAAATCTTGATTTAATAATTTAATTTGTCGTATGCATGTATTTTAACATATTTAAGGTTTCCTCTTTTTTGATGTTTCTGCACACTCATGCCTGATATATTTACTTTAGTGAGAATTTAACATATGGAGGGTCTCTTTTCAAAACTCAAATTCTAAATGTAGCTAAGTTATAGGTTGGCAATTTGGTCCAATTTAATTGACAATTATCAAAAGTCACCCCAATAAGAGGGCCTGCCCTATATCTTACTGGAGCATGTCAGTAACCGCAACAATGAATTGAACCCTGATTGCTCAATAATAAGTCTACTTTCTAAAATGTTATATGTCCAGGCCTCCCAACTGGTCCCTTTTTTCCTAAAAGTCCTTTTTTACATCCCAAGTCCCTAAAACTCCTTATTTCACAAACCTGGTCCCTATTTTCCCTTTTTCACGATAAACAGGCGGACGTTTTTCCTTTTCCCTGCTTATTAGATAGAAAAAAAATTCTGTTGACCAATACAAGATATCATTTAACTTAATATTTTTAGGTCCCTTTTTTCCCTTTTTTTAAGATGCTGAGTCCCTTTTTTCCCTAGGGACAAGTTAAAAATCTGTTGGGAGCCCTGTATGTCTTATATGTTAAGGTTTATTAAGTGCTTACAACAATAGTCCAAGTTATTAGTGTAGATGTACTGCAGGATACTTTCAAGAATGTCAACTAGACCCTTCTATTTTCTATTGTATTTTGTTTTTAACCCTGTTAATGTTTACTTCAGAGGTTTTTGATTGGAAAATGAAGTATGATGAAAGTGATAACCCTGTGGTCAGAGCTTCCCGTCTTTTAACGGACAAGGTTACAGACCTTTTTGGTAATTAAAATATTAAAATACTATTATCCGATAAATTTTTTAAAGTTTATATTTTATGCACATTGTCAAATGAAGAGTCCAGGGGAAGTACCCCTTGATTGAATCTTCCTGTATTCAGGTCTGCTTGGTGGACATGGGCAACAGGAAACCGGTTTCTCCCTTGGTTCTCTGCTCGCAGTATAAACTGTGGACTCATGTCTTGCATGAATCAGGGTTGACGCAAGAGAAGAACCAAATGAAAAAACCATTTTATTTACACCAGTTTTGACGATGACTTACTATCGCTGCTGCAAAGAGGCCTGATACAGACAGATACCCTGTTGTTGAAGGGGTTTTTCCCCTTTACTCTTCAAATATGAATGAAGTTTTCTAATGTATTATAATGGTATTAATAATCTTAAAAAAGATAAGCAGTTGATTATTGTGCGTTCTCTTTGCAATGTCATGTATCTGACTCAACTTGAATGTGAACCCCAAAGATTCTAATTTTGAAAATAGTTTTAGGGTGTCCCTGAAATGCACCTAAATTTCTTTTCAACCACCAAAAAGGCCCTAAAAATTCCATGTTCAACTTTTAATTTTATTTGTATTTGTTAACAAAGGGGCAGAAATTACTCTGCTGGGCCCACATAAAACTGGATTTTATGATGTAGCCATTATATGGGGTTTAAGAGCCAATCATAAATTGGTTTATTTTCTCATTTTGTACTTTTAATGATACCATATAAGCTATGTTGTAACGTTTTACTGTTTAGTTTTGTATTAAACTTTCAACATGTTTTTCAGGTGGCATGTTTCAAAAGACAGAGCTATCAGAAGTCTTAACTGAAATTGTAAAAATGGACCCTAACTTTGATAAAGAACAATTTCTTAAAGAATGTGAGCATGAAATCATACCAAATGTCCTTGAAGTAGGTACTTATTTCCTTTTTATTAATTTATGTTGGTTTCATATATTTATGAATAACAAAAAGATTTTTATTTTATTGTAATCTTATTTATTGAATGATATGGTTTTAATAATTTTCTAAACACAAAAATTGTTATTTTCGTACAAAAATTTTCGATTTAATTATTTTTCTGTTTAAATTGATAATTAGTGGATAGGGGTTTACTGATAATTGATAAAGATCTGTTTAATACTCTGCTTGTTGGTAATGTAAAAACAATTTCTGCATTAAAATGTTAAACTCTTTAAAATGTTTGTTATTCAATTCATATAAACCTACTTTTTAATTTCATTTTTTGTATTTGATTAAAGATTGTAGCGTTTATTTTTTATGAAGGAATGAAAATCCAAATTCCTTTTAATGTATTTTTCAGTCTATGATACGAGGAGAACTGGAAATCTTAAAAGATTGGTGCTATGAAGGGGTAAGCCAAATGCTTAATTGCTGCATTAATCATTTATAAAGCCATAAAATATATAATTTTTGGGAAACCATAATTTTAATTGTTTTATTTTCAGCCTTACAATATATTAGCAACACCTATTAAGCAAGCACAGAGCATGGGATACCATTTTGATTCAAAAATTCTTGATATAATGAATGTTGATGTAAGTAACATACTCTTAGTTTACTTTGATTATGAATTTTTTATTCTTTTTTGTGCTCAAATCTTATTATTATTTACTAATATTGTACTTATTATAACCACAATAATATTTGACATTTTTAATAATTTTGTAGGATAATGTTATCCCTTTAAGACCGAGCTATCACAATCGTGCGGGTATAAAAAAGAATGTTCAAGCTTTTCAAAAATATCAATACCGAAGCGGCTGACTTGTACCATTCGTTATTTGAATAAAAAATGACTGTTTTTAAGGAGTCGCTGGCATGGATGCTGTTTAAGGCATTTTTTCGATAAAACTCTAAAATTTATTCTCATAAACTTAAATCAGCGCCATCTGATGGCCGATCTTAAAGGGTTATGGAATAAATCCTTTTTTTTATATAAATTTTTGAGTTTGAAAGTGAAAAGATAAAATGAGGAGGAAAAATACATTACACTTTTTTACTTATATTCAATAAATATTTAATCGAATATTTATTCTTTATATATTGTATCACAGTTGTAAAAACAAATTTTGCATCTTGTCATGATTCTAACATCTAATTTTAATGCAACTATTATAATATAATCACACAAAACTAAATAGAGGGAAGTGGAATTTTGTATTTCTTTATTGTATTTCTTTATTGTGTTTCTTGAAATTCAATATTCCCAATGTTTTGAATTTTTTTCCTAGCTTGCCATGGGCAAAATGATGGAGCAGGGTCCTGTACTAGTCTTAACTTTCCAATCTCAACAGATCCTAGTAGTCCGAGATGCGAAGGGAAATGTCGTAGAAGGAGATCCTGTAAGTCTTTTTTTTATAGCTTTTAACTTCCTGTTGCTTGTGCTAATAGCTTTCCATTGAGTTCTTAACAACTTCAGTCAAAATTGAAATATGTTAATAAAATTAATCGAAGGCATTTAAAAAAGAAAAAAAAGAGTACAACTTCAGTACAAATTCCACTATTGCAAAATAAAGAACACACTTGAATAATATTTAAATTATTTGCAAAATATAAGATTTATTTTTAATTAGTAATTAGATTAGGATAACTATTTTATAATATCACAATAGAAATATACTACGAATAATAGGAACGAGTCACAATCCTTAAATAATAATTTTACATGACGCTAACTTGAATTTGATTTAATGAGAATCACCTTTTTAAGCTAAAAAATATATACTCGTGTATAAGCCGGGAAATTTTGGACAATTTCAGTGCCGTAAAAATCGGGGTCCAAAAAAAAAAATCCCTTGTCCTTAAAATAAAACTAAATTTCAATCAAACTTAAGGTTTAGATACTATCTATTAAAAATAAGGACCCAAAAGCGGTTAAATCTTGAAGATGAAATAAGATTGGCATCTATTCACGGTATCCACCATAATGATGTTTAATTGTTAGTTCTCGACGTGATGCGTATTTTGCACGTGTAGATCTGGCACAAGGCAGTTCAGTCAACCAGTCTTTAAGGTGTAAAGAAAACATTGGCCCGTGACCTTGGCAGCATAGTCTTCACGCTTCACTGAACTTAGTTTCAACTAAGATTCTCCATTCAGGGTCGGCAATGTCAAGGACACTCGGAGATGAAACCCGTTTTATTTTCATTGGGGTTGAAATTTACCTTGCAAAATAAAAATTACGATCCCGTTATGAACCGGTTTCTTCTTATTTTCTTCAGAAGGCTGGCCTTATTTCCTACCTCGACTTATACACGGGTTACCGGTTTTGGAAGGATATTTGGTTTAAAAATGGGGGTAGGGTTATACACGTAGTCAGGTTATACACAAGTATATACGGTAGTAATTTTATAGAATATTTTAAGGTTCATCAAATGAAAAACTTCATAATTTATCATGATAATTAATCATATTATTTTGAAACAGAAATAAGATCCCTGGTTAATTACATCCTGGCACTGCTTACTTTTTCTTCATGTCCAGTCCAGGCAATAGTGAACTAGTAACCATAAAATGAATTGCAATCTAGCGACTAGTTAGTTGAGTTAGTGCTTACTCTCAACCAGGGCCTGTTCTAGGAAATCTCAGACAATAGGCACAACCTATTTTGGGGGCCCCTTTCGGAAAAATGTTGCGTATGATTTCCAGTAATGAGGGTGCTATATGACCTATGTATCAGTTCTCAATTTCTCAGTCAAAATTGAGCAAAACATAAACTGGAGTATCAGAATTTTTTTTTAGTTAACTGATATTTACAGCATTTAGCATAATAGAAACTGAAATTTAAGAGCCCTAGGCCTATGGACTTATGGAAGAACAGGCCCTGCTCTCAACTGTTGCAGTGTAAAACAAGAACTGATGAGGAATATTTGCTTGTATTGTTACCGGAAGGGAAATTTGTAGGTTTGGTCAGGAAGCTTTCCACAATAAACTCATTAATAGTGATGTTTATACCTATAATTCTAGGAAAAAGTACTGAGAATTCACTATGTGTGGGCCCTGTGCAGAGACCAGACAGAATTGGACCCTAAAGCAGCATGGAAACTCATGGATCTATCAGCCAGCAGTACAGAGCAGTGGCTATAAAATATTCTATTTTAATAACATTTGTAAATAGAAAGGTAAGCCAATATGCTCCTTATTTTTTTATTAGCAATCAATTATAAAAATATTTTCTAATGAATCTCAAAAGAAATAAAGAGTACAGGGGAAAAAGAGCTTGATTTCATAGGAATCTGTCTGTATCAGGATTCTTTGGCAACAATAGCTAGTCACCGCCAAAACTGGTGTAAGGAAACCGGTTACTCACTTTGTTTTTCTCTTGCGGCAACCCTGATTCACGCCAGAGATCAGTCACATTTTTGTACCGCGAAAGAAGAATCGAAAGAAAAACCGGTTTCCTGTCGGCAATGTCCGCCAAGAACAAAAGAATACGGGAAGCTTCCTACGAAATCAAGCTCTTTTTTCCCCTGTACTCTTCAAATGTGTTAACCGTGCACAAGTTTATTAATATAGTTCTTCAGGGGGTAGCTTTTTGTCAAAGTTTAAAAGTACAGTTTTTCACTTTATGTTATGCTCAAATATGTACACTATTTTTTTAAAGCTGTTATTGTTTAATTGGAAATTCAATATAAAAAAAAATCTACCATAAGGACAATTATGTACCCTTTAAAAACTCAACATCTATATATATAATACTCTTATACGGCGCCCAAATTTCCTTATATTTCTATCTCTGGAATGGCAACAATCGAAATGAACAAAAATACTACTAATTTCAATTTTCAAAATGGCCGACTGAAAACAACTAAATAGTTTCTTCAGGAATGGCTTGAAAAATTGAAAAATAACTATAAATATTTTGCACAAAACACAGATAGAATCGGTAAGTTTAAATTTAAACATGCATAATATTAGACGTTTAATGTTTGAAAATTTGAATTATAATTTCGATCGACTGAACTACCAAACACTGTTAATAAAAACAAGTAGGTTTGCAACAGAATCTGTCACTTAATTCGCTTCCACATATTTGTGTTTAACAGGAAAAAACGCGCCAAATACAACATTAATTCTATATTTAACATTTACAAGCTAAATTTGGCTAGTTTCATTTATTTTATTTCGAAAATTCAATAATTATTACTTATCGTTTGCAAAAATTAATTTATATTTTAAAGAATAAATATGTCATATTCCTCGCTTTTAAATGGAATGAAAACATTTCATATCAACATACAAGGATTCCGTAGTGAAATACATTTGACGTCATTTCAAACGGATCGATGTCGCAAAAATAAATTTATTTTAATTTATTGTCTAAAAGAATTAAAGTTTCTCGAGCGATTGTTGCGAATGGCAAATGTGATTTAATTCTAATAAAAACAGGGCCTTTAGCTATTTGTAATTCAAAGTTTTAAACGCCAAAATTAACTATTTTCATTAATCTTCTTTCTCAGATTTAATAATTAGACTTTATCGTTTGCTAAATTTGTTTGAAGTTCGAAGAATAATGATGTAATCTTTTTTAATAAATATTTTTGTCGCCACAATTTCCCATTTACATTTCTTTCGAAAATTAACTTATTTATAGTTTGTTAAATTAATTTACAGTTAAAAAAATATATAATTTGTACAATTGATGCTTTAAACATAAAAGCGAAACTTAGCATATTTTTTTTATGCCAAGTTAGAATTCTCTATGCATTTTTCTTCATACATATATATAGAACCATATTAAAAGAACACTATTGTGATAATACAACAATCCAAACCGAATTATATCGCATAAATAAATATTTTTTCAAAAGTGTATTTTTATTTTAACAAAAGTTTCTCGTACGTTTAACGAATTGGCAACAGTGAAAATATTGAATAAAAATGGAATTTGCATGTTATTTCAATGTAGATTAAATTTTTAGTTATTTAAATTTTAAATAAGCTTCTAGTTTAAATTTTTTAATGAAATTTGGCATGTAGCCTAATCTGATTTTTTGCTTCAAAATGACATATCCCACTTGTCTGTGGGACTTGTGGATGACAACAGTGAAAATATGAATAAAAATAGAATTTGCATGTTATTTCAATGTAGATAAAAAAAATTAGTTATTTAAATTTTAAATAAACTTCTAATTAAAATTTTTTAATGAAATTTGGAATGTAGCCTAATCTGATTTTTTGCTTTAAAATGACGTATCCCACTTGTCTGTGGGACTTGTGGTTCTTTCTGTGAAAGTGGGTGACAGACGGACTGAACGATTATAAAACCTTCCACTTTTTACGTTATAAACGTAGTGTGGAAGCTAAAAGGAAAAATTCAAATTGTTTTGAAACATAGTTTCTAAGCGTTGACGGTTACCACAGTTTCCAATTTATTTACAAATGGATCTTAGTCAAGCACTCAAGCAGCAAAATATTTTCGCAATAATAACCAGTAATTTATAAGGATTCATTTATAATTATTTTATGTTAAAAGGATACTAAAGGCGGTTAGCTTAAAGGACCATGTCCGGATTGGCGCCAGTCAAAAAAGTCGCCACGTCAAAATGACAACAAACCGAGCGTTTACCAAGTCTGTGAAATGACATCTAATAATTACTTAAAATGCTGCCCAAAACTGAAAATGTCTGCTGAGAGATAATGAAAGATTTTTTTATTAAAAAATATCGTGGCATTTGCGATCGTAGATCGTAACGATATTTTAAAATAAGAAAATCAGAACTCAACAGTTTGCTGCAAGTTCAAAACAATGTACAACAAAAATAATTTAAGAAATGAGTTCTTTAAATAATTAAAGATTAATAATATTTTTAAATATTAATACGATTTAACTATGAATGAAATGGACAGGATCAAGTTATAAAGAAAGTAGCAAAATAAATTCTCTAATAATATAAACCAAAAACATAGAAAAAAACTGAACTATTTGATAATTATTCGCTTAAAATACGATCTGTGGCTGTTTTCGTAGCCAATGGCTGCCATAATACCAATTTGACAGGGTTACCATATTTGACGAAAAAATTGCTGGACATGCTCCTTTAGGTTAACCCTTAAGACTTTACTAAAATATTTCAATAAACGGTGAGCGAGCGAAGCGAGCCTGGATCGCAAAGCGATCCAAAGGGAACTGCGCAGGCAGTTCCCAGGGGTTGGCGAGAGATAGCGAGAAGGGGGCGTGCCCCCTAGTTTTGATAAAATATCTGCTGTTCAGTACCAATTTTTGTAGCTTTAGGTTTGGTTTCCTTTTGTAAAATATGCTAAAGTAGACTAATATAAATTAGTAATATAAAGTCGACTAGTAGAATCTGCTAAATAAGATTAAAATAAATTTTGGTTGGTAACTATATATGTATCAATGATTACATTTGTGATTATAAATAAATTTTCCTTGCAGAGAATGCAGTATGTTGTCATCCTATCCTTGTACAGCCAAGCATTGTGTGTAAATAGACCTACTTTTGTAGGAGTTGTTTCATGTAGATTGGCCCATTAAAGAAATTAATATTTATAAATACGTCTTTTTTATTTGCATTTAAGGAGCAATTTCTAAATTAGATAGAGCAAATGCCTACCAGGAAATAGACACTTTTTATGTTACTCATAATTAGGGTTTTTCTGTAGGAATAACTAAGTTACAAAAGCTTATGTTAAAAATTGATGAAAGTAGAAAGATACACAGATACGTAGAACCACTTCATCATAATCTTTCAACAATTAAATGTAAAACAGGCGTCCAAAACAATATTTAATTCAAAGTTTTAATATTATATTATGTTAGTTAATTGAACCCTTTCAGTCCCAATGGCAATTTGGCATCATCATTTAAGAATTTTTTTTTCTGATCGTCAATAGCCATTTATGATATCAAAAAGCACATCATTTGATTCTTCAAACTTTTTTCGATTAGAAAATATTTTTTATTGATCCCAATAGATGTCAGCCCTATTTTTTTAAAAAAAATTATGATCAGAAACATGATGATGCCAAATGGCATCACTGGGACTCAAAGGGTTAATGTCTTGGTCAAATTCAATAATTGTTTTAAATTTTTGATATTTTTTTGTCATTTAGAATAATTCGAAATATTAAAATTCTTTATTTTGGATTGTAAGATTTTAATGGGTCAATACATTAGCAAAAAAAAGCAGTACTTACTGCAATTTGCCAATGCCGAAAAATGGTGAATTTGCAACGAAAATTACTAAAAACTGTTGGCACATGCAAAAAACTGAAAATTTTGAAGTTACTGCAGTTTACCTCCCCACGGCAGAATAACCCTTGTCTGCTTTGTAAAAGTAGGAAACATTTGAAGAGCTTAGTGGAAGAACGTTCTAGGTGACATTTTTGACAAAAAATTGAGTTTTTTTGACGCAATGATCATATTACTAACTTTTTTAACAATAACAAGTTTCCCCTTTTCCATAAACTTTTAGTTTAGTATATTTTTTACGGTTTGCAAGTGCCAAGTGCCGTTTTTAACAGATCTGAGTGCGAACTAAAAACTTTAAAACTCATTTGCTCGATTTCACCGTTTTGTCACTTAGTATGTTCTTCCACTAAGTTCTTCATTTATCTTTTGCTTTGTTATAAGTAACTAGCTTTATAAACCTGGCATTGCACTTGTGTACCCTTAATAAAGGCGATTTTCTTTTTATGTAAACTTTAATTTTATGCCAATCGATCCCCTCTCCACTAGTCAGACCCCTTCAGAATATTATAATCATCACCTTCTATTCTGATACAGTAACCCCTCGCTATAGCCCTTTAAGACCTGAAATTTTTTTATCCTTAAATGTTACTTTTTTCTAGTTTTTTACTCTATACTAGTCTTAATGACCCTGAAAAAAATTATTTTAAAAAATTTGGATACCCCTCTAAAGCAGCATAGGGGGTACCTGCACGATTGTGCGGGTTAGGTCCTTACTTATCCGCACGATTGTGCAGGTTAGGCTTTTTGCTTTCTGTGAAACCATCACTTGTAAAATTTTACATTTTTCTCGCTATAAATAAATTTAACTGAAATCGTTACAAATAATTAATGATTAATTATCATTTAATTGATGATTAAATGTTATTTAGAGTTAACAATTATATTTATTTGATTAGTTACAATGAAAATTTTTGAAACGAGATTTTGTCTTTGACAAACATAGATACACATTGCATTTTTCGCAGCGGGTTTTTGATCTGCTGTTGCAGTTTTCCAGCCTGTATTTGCGGGGCCTTGTAATATCATCAACTCTTAGGTAGTGGTTAAAACCATCACATCTCTTGTCTGCGCAGGGTTTTTTTACAGGTGGGTTATAGAATTTGGATATTTTTATTGGAGAATACTCGACCTCATCATCTTCATCCTCACTAATAACTCTTCTATTTGCTGGTGGAGTCGTTGCAAGAGCTTCAGCCACTTTTAACTTGAACTTTAACCGATCTTTTTTGTCTTTCTTTGAAACTTTATTGGCTTCTGCATCTCGATTGTACTCGAACCATGAGTTGCACACACAAAATCAAGTCCACAAAATGTAATATTACCTTCCATGTCCATTTCGGTGTCTTAAACCACGTTCGGTAGCATTCCATTTGCTGATCACACACATCGACCCCTCCCATACATTGATTGTATCTTTTAATTGCAGAAGGGCATTCTATATTAATGAACTTACGTTCCGTCTTCGACCATCTTTTAACTTTTTCTTCAGATACGATACCACAGCAATTTGATGCCATGATCACCTTGCTGTCCATCCATTCGACTATGACTATTTTATTTTCTTTTGTTACGTGTTCTATGGAAGTTCCTTTGCTCATTTCTGAATCTTTGGTTTTTACAAAGCCGCTAATGCGTTTAGCTGAAATGGTCCCAGTTCCAAATATGTTAATCGCATTTAATTGTTCCAATAATAGCAAAGTTGTAATGTACCTATCGAAGTACACAAAACTCTTGGCAGGCAAAGTCTCTACTAACCGAAGTACGACCGATGGCCTTACCTTTACAGAATCAATCGTAACCAGTAACGCCGAAGAAGCACGATCGTGCGGGTTAAGAGATATTGCGTCCTAAAAGTACAATAATTGATTATAATTAAGGTTTTTTTTTATTATTTTTCACTTATTGAGACTTAAAAACAACCATTTGTATCTAAGCAATTAAACATTGAGTGATATTTACCTTTTTGCGACAGATAAATTATTTTGCTGTTTGCTGCGGACATGTAAACAACGCTAAGATTGCCGACCAGAACTGAAATAAAGACAACTACTGCAATCTGTTGATGAAAAGTGAAACTTCATGTTCTCCGGAAACCCACACGATCGATCGAATCCTACTTTTTTACAAACGACTACAGAAGAAATAAATAAAATAAACCCGCACGATCGTGCTAGCCCGGTCGGAAAGGGATATCGCGCCTCGTTACATTGCGCATTCAAATATATCGCGCCTTGTATCATGTCTCCCAATTTTTCCCCTGTTTTTTTTTTTTTCAATGTGTACTTTCCTCAAATTAAATAATAAACTTCCGTTCTTTGATATTTGCCGGAAAACGGGTTTTACGAGAAAAATCAAAACGGCCTACTTTAGATGGATTTTTTAATAGAAAATGAGTGAAATGTGTCTAGTATGCCTGTGGTATAATGTGTATAGTAATTAATAATAAGTCCTTTCTAAATTTTTCTTTTTTTAGGGTACATAGTTATATTATTTAAAATTATTTAGTTTTATGTTTCAAATACATACTGTGCTTTAGTTTAAAAACTATTTTGATACCATAAATACATACATAAATACAAAAGTATAATATTTATCAAGTCGCTCGTTATATCGCGCATTCTTTTATATCGCGGTTTTATGCTTGTCTCCCGGGAAGCGCGATATAACGAGGGGATGCTGTGCTGTACCAGCATTAATTAAAAAAAAATTGGCTGGCCGATTGTATCCAGGCCCTCTTTAAATGCTTCAAAGCATTTGATGGACACGGAATTTTCTTGCTTCGAAGCTTATATTACAGTTTATAAAGGAAACAGATAAACTTAGCATAAGAAATTTGTGAATGCTTTGCCATAAATTGGTTTCTGTGGTTGAAATATTATTTTATTCTATTATCTTGGGAATTGAAATGGTGTGCAATGGAAGCTTGAAAACTTTCAAGAGTATACATTAGGGGATTGGAAAAACTTTCTAATATTTTTTTTTTTTTAAGTTTACGAACTTTAAAGCTTGAAAAAAAAATTACAGGTTTTTTGAAAACATAATCGTTATTGAGTTGGCTTGTTGAAAGCAACTACCTGCAGTTTTAAAAAGACCGAAGAATGTATTTCTAATTGTTGTTTCAAAACTAATAAAACAATTACAAAGAAGTTTAGTAATTTAATAATTAAGTAAAAGATTTAGTTAATAATTAATGATATTTAATTTATTCTAATTTTTTTCGATTTATAAACCAAGCTTTGGATATACCAACTATTCATTTAAACAAACAACCATTATTTAACAAAACATTAAATAAAAATTCTCGTCTATTAACTTTTTTTTTTCGTGAAGTGCAAACTTTTATATAGATAAAAAAAACTTCAATGGCAAGTAGAAATTACCCCTTTCCCCCGCTGGATCCGCCCTTTGCTCTGCATTATCTTTTTCCGTCTTCACGAAGAAAGCAAGAGTTAAGAAGATTGAAATGCTGCCGGGCAAAAACCAATACAAAAACCGGTTTGCCAAGTGAAGCCATCGATCGCTTTGTAGTAAGCCAAAACTAGCGTTCTTGGCGAATTATTTAGCGCGAAGTTTGTATAGGCTCATTACATGGACCATGGACTTAGCGACTTTTGAATGGCAACTTTCTAACGGCTTCACTTTATTTCGCGAAAAGCATCTCCATCTTCTTAACTCCATGAGAAAGCAATTCGAACGCGAAACAGTTGCTTAAAATTCCCTCCAAGAATCCCATAAATTTTGGAGCGGCGACGCGACAAGAATGGGCTTCTTTTCCAGCACAAAATTCGTAACATGATCAACCCTTTTAGTAGAAAAGATATGGCAACAAGAAATACCCACGACTTTTTCGCCGCGTAATCTGAAACATTCCAGAGGACGTTCTTTTTGTGTGTTCCAACATTCCAAAAGAGATGTAAAATGGAAGTGCCGAACATAAACCACATTCATTTTAAGCTGATAGTGACAAGTCTTTTAACCCTAAAATGTTCCCTTGTTGGTTTTTCTCTTCTGGGACGTTGGGTTTGCGATAAGACACAAATGCATGTTCTATTGTTCTTATGAAAGAACATTTGTAAGATGGAATTTTTTAACCGTGTTGATCATCACGGAAGTTGAGGTCACAAAAGCTGGTCTAAGACAGCTTCGGACCTATTTAATTTTTGCACATATCATTCACACAACACTATCATTATTAATGATAGTCATTATGGAATAGAATAATACATATACTTGAAAAGCCAAGGTGTGGAAAGTGTGCCATTTTGGGGCAAATTGCAAGTTTTGATATTGAGAAGAATGTTGTTGACACGAACTTTTCTGACCCATTTGAAACTTACAAAATGAAATTTTCATACACATGTGTGAGCCTGAAGATAAACCATGTTCATTTTACGCTGATAGGAGATGTCTCTTGAAACTAAAATGTTCCTGTGTTGGTTTTTCTTGTGGCGATAAGACGTAATGCATGTTCTAATGTTGTTATGAAAGAACATTTGTAAGATGACATTTTTTAACTGTTTTGGTCATTACGCAATGGAATAGTATTTATACTTATATGGTTAGGGTGAGAAACTTTAAAAGTCTACAAAAGTATGCCATTTTAATGTAGATTGTTAGGTTTTATATTGAGCAAAATTTTGTTGACAGATAATACTTTTACGGATCATTTGAAATCTACAAAATGCAACTCTTACACAAATGTGTGAGCCTAAAGCATTTAAATTCTTCTGTTCTATGGTTTAGACTCGCTTCTCAACTGGTTTGTAAGAAGAATGTTTTTTTTTGCAAAAATGTATTTCAATAAAAATACATTCTTTAATAGAATAAACTCTGAGAAGCAGTTAAAAAAGAACAGTCTAATACTTCCTTTGCCTTCAGAGTTCCCAGACAAAGTTTATACCGTTCAAATCCCCGAACTTTGTGTTGATGTTCCTTTTTTTCCTTTTGTCCTAGTCATGCTAACCAAGAATGTTAACCATGAATCATAGCTTGATTTGAGCGTCTGGACTTGATATATGTGGTTTCTGAACGCGGACGCAGATAATGTGACCTTGCCGTCACCGTAAATTTCAATAAAGGATTCTGATATTTTTTTTTATAAAGGGGAAATTATCTCCATATGCATTAGCAGTGAGACTTCCGGGAGTTTTACTAGCCATTCGTAGTTACTAACTGCAGCTGCTATTTGTACAAGGCAATTAGCACCCAAGTTTAACTCAAAGATAAATCCCTAAATTTTGGTATTTTCTTGGTCATGCTTATTCGACATATGGATGTATTCATTGTAATTTGAGCGTCTAGCTATGTTGACTTGATATGATTATTAGTTCCGTTTTGGACAGAAACGTCTCATTTTATAAATTTCATATTAGGTTGATAAAGTTAAATGCGATAGGCAATTGTAATATCTTTATATGCCCGTCCGTCTCAACAACTTTCACAGTTAAAACTAATCATAAATGGAAATGCAACTGACAAGTGACATAAATCAAATGACTAAACTTCAGAATAAGGATCCTTCCTAATTCGGTATATAAATTTGGACGAAAAATATATTTAATTTTTTAAAAAAATTAAATACGAGTATACGTAACGTTTACATGGAGCCTACATTCATCATTAGATTATGTGTGCATTTAGAAATTAAATGCCCATACAATGATCTGCAATTCACATAATGTTATTGGAAAAAAGAAGTTATTGGTAACTTAAAATATAATTATACTGTGGCGGTTCACAACTCAACTCAACGGCTTACACGCAACTCAACCGCAGCTCAACGCACAGCTAAGCAACCCCGCGCACGGTTCCATACCTCGTTGTTTTTTAGGAGGGGAGTGGTGTGGCGGTTCACCACACACGCAACCTCAATATGCCATCAACAACTAGGTGGCACTGATTTACCGCCACGTTCCTACTGCTATTCCTGATTACAACGTTAATAGTCGCCAATGTTAATATAAGCCGAGGTAACTCATCTCCACCTCGAGGATTCTTTTGGTAGACCTATGGGTTACAGAGGCCGCTACAATATCATGTGCTACATTCAGGTCACTGTTAATACATTAGCTCTATTGGATTATCTGTGCTACAATGTTGTGTCTGCTAGCTGCTAATTAGACTTAAGGAGGAATAAACCCGGTGAACCCCGAGTCTCCAAAGCAAAGTGCCTCAGTGTTAATAAAATGGCGGGAAAATTTTTTTTAAGCCACATTTCTCCGGCTGCATAGAATAATTTTAGAAACGTTTTTTTTTATGTGATAAATGTAGCTGACTTACACTCTTAAAATAAACGAGCGGTTTTAACTCAGACTGAGTTAATTTCCACTCCTTTCCGTGCCGAAAATGCACTTCCCCTATAGGAGTGGATTTCACTCTTTTGTTTTAAGAGTGTACAGGTCCCAACAATCCCCTTTTGAAATTGGTTAGAATATTTAAAAAAAAAAAATTCAATAAATAATTTTACACAAAATTTTCGAAGCTTTTTCAAAAAGTGGGAATATAGAGACCTGCAAGTTATCTACATTTATCATTTAAAAATAAAACGTTTGTAAAAATATTCAATACAGCAGGAGAAATGTGGCTTAGGAAATAAATTTTCCTCCATTGTATTAAAACTGAGGCACTTTAGTTTTGAGACCCGCGGTCCAGCGGGCTCATTCGCCCTTACTCATTTAGAATATCCTTTTTTATCCCCTCACCTCCAACAAATTATGCAACAAGGACACAATGTCGACTGCAATGTTCTTGTTACTACAGTGAACAGAATTACCTCTGAGCTTCTGTATACTGTATCTCATTTTGTGGGGAGCTTAGTCGACGCATTCTGAAAGCCTTTTAGTATTTGTTCTTTTTTTTCTCTTTAGCTGAAGCCATCTAACTAAGCCTTGTAATGGGTTTTAGGGTTTGCTTTTACTTGCATTTCTTGTCCACACCGAGATTACCATAATTGACTATTGTGTGCATAATACAAACTGGTTATTTAAAAACAAATTTGTAATTTTAATAAAATAGGGGTTAATTAAAAGTCGATGTTATACGAGATATGGCAGATGATAAAAATCGCATGCTCAGTTTCGTTTAATATGGTCCTCGATTAATAGTAACTAAAAAAAAAAAGCTGGTGTTAATTTTCAATAGGAAAAGAAATTGTGTTTTTCTTAGTTATTACAAGTTTTTTTTAAAAGATATCAACTATATTGCGACCAAATATTTTTACTTTTCGTGAAGTGTGTTATCAACCATTTATCCTGTTTTAAATTTTGAATATATAAACTATACAAAAACATGCTTTATAATGGTGATTGTATAAAACTTATAGTACTAACTTCTACATGCGTATTATACAGTAAGTTATTTTAACTAATTAAAAAATAGACGTAAAGCTGTTTACCTCTTTGCTGTTTATAAAAGAAATGTAGAAGAATGAATGGGTGAATAGTTATTTATGCAACAAGTGTGAAAAGTAACACTTTTTAAATCGAGTGAAATAATGACACGTGTTTTAAAAAGTTTACTTTTCACAAGCGATGCATACACAATTTTTTATAATGTGCTTGTTTCAACACTTTGCCACAAAAAACAAAACAACCAATGGCATCGCAGTTCGGATCGCGTGACCTTTTTTTAAACCAATGAGCTGTTTCGACACTTTGTCAAAGAAAACGAAACAAGCAATGATCGCAGTTTAGATGGCGTGACGTCAGAAGAAATATTCCCATTGCGTGAAAAAAAATATGATTGGTTCAAAAATAATTCACGTGCATAATATTTTTAAATAAAGCACATCGATAAATCTTTGGATTTTATGAAATAGAAATTTTACTTGAAATGTTGGCATCGTATGAAAAGAGTGAAAAAAAGTACTTTTTTATAATTGCGTGAAAAAAATCCGAGTTTTACACTATAATTTTAATATCAGACGCGTGCGAAAAGTTATACTTATACTTTTTAGAAACAGTGATAAAAAAAAATTACTTATTTTCACCAAAAAGCAGTGAAAAAAAGTAAGAAAAAGCAGTATTTATAAATATTATGAGCGTGAATTTTATTATTTTTATTTTTGAATTAGTATCCATGTTCAAATGTTTGACTTTAAACTAAAAAATAAGTTTGCCTTTTGTAGTTCCAGAGATTTATCGATGCCGCTCTTCTTTACGTAAAAAAAATAGCACGTGAATTATTTTTGAACCAATGAGATTTGATTTTTTTCACGTAATTATAAAAAATAGTGTATGAAACAAGTGTGAAAAGTAAACTTTTTAAAACACGTGTAATTATTTCACTCGCTCGTGAAATAAAATCCACTAGTTTTAAAAAGTGTTACTTTTCACACTTGTTGCATAAATAACTATTTTATAATTGCGTGAAAAAAATCGTTTTTATACTATATTTAATATCAGACGCGTGCGAAAGTTATACTTTTTAGAAACAGTGATAAAAAATACTTTTTTCACCAAAAGCAGTGAAAAAAAGTACTTTTTTTCACTCTTTTCATAGATGCAACATTTCAAGTAAAATTTCTATTCTATTCATAAATCCAGAATTTATTGATCTGCTTATTTAAATAGATATGCGGTGAATTTATTATTTTATTTTGATCAGTCATCCATGTTCAAATGTTTGACTTTAAACTAAAAATATTTGCCTTTTGTAGTTCAGAGATTTATGCATGCGATTTCTTCGTACTAAAAAATTAGCACGTGAATTATTTTGAACCATGAAATTTGATTTTTTTTCGAATTATAAAAATAGTGTATGAACACGTGTGAAAGTAACTTTTAAAAACGTGTCATATTCACTCGCTCGTGAAATAAAATCCACTAGTTTTAAAAAGTGTTACTTTTCACACTTGTTGCATAAATAATATTTTAATATCGTGCAAAAAAAATAACTTTCAAATCAATAATCGTGCAAAAGTGATGCTTTAACGAATGTTTTAGAAGTTACTTTACGCACTAGTGCAACAAAGTAAATAAAGCATCTGATTGGCAAAATTCTTTATTTGAGCGTGATATTTATTCGGCGCTTTGATTGGTGTAAAATTCTTTATTTGCACTTTCAAAGGCACTTTGGTGTAGAGACTCGCTGTTCATCGAGCTCATTCCCCCTTATATTAATGTCATTAAAAGTAAGGCTACTTTCGATTCTTTCTATAACCGGAATTCTAACCGGGTTACAATTACAAAGTATTGTCCTTTTTGAAAGACGGGGCTGGAGCTTTGTAGTACAGTCCAGTAATCTATGATATGGTTTTCTTTTCTTCTCGTCTTTGATTTCCTTGTCTTTGCAAGATAATATTATTAATACAAAAAATATATGATATTATTGACTTGTAAAATTAGACCTGCAGTAGCGAAGCGTTCATTTAATAAAATGAAACTTATTCTAATATTAAATAAATAATTGTTTAAATTTTTTAAAAAATAACAGAAATTCAAAAAGTGAAATGTTTAAATTTTCCAAATTACAAAGCGTCTAAGAAAGTTTTAAGTTAAATAAACTATCAAACCTACTTTTTCTGTAATTAAATTTCTGATATGCCCAATTT